>LOJH01010514.1:320-27350 GCA_001685095.1 Ellobius talpinus
TGACAAGAAAAACAGAGATTTTCGAACCCAAGTGTGTATAATAATAAAGGAGAGAAGGAATGATCTCTCTACTGCTCCCTCCAGTCCTTGCTTTCATGGTCTAACTCTCACCATGAGTATCGAATGAGCTATCTTGAGAAATTAGTGGTAAATAAAGTCTGTGAAATCTGGGCAATAATAGAAATACACATTAGAAAGAGGCTCAGCTAAGAGGCTAATGTCTTTAAAATTGCATTGAGAGAATTAGAAACATTCATGATGCTAATTCTATTGATTTTTCAGTCAAGTGGAAGAAAAAAATGAAATTGAACTTCATATTATCTGATTTTTTTTAATTTCTAGGAGAAGTTTTGTTTTTCTTTTTTTGCCTTCTATGTTGCCACACACCTGTTTCATACATAGGGTTATATTCATATAGTTACTATGTAAGAAGAGAGCATAAAAATTAATTTACTTCCTTTAGTACAAAAATTTAGCACAATATCTCAAAGTTTTATTTTAGGCAACATAAGTGTGAAGGTTTTTTTTTCTAAAGCAAACCCAAGAGCTATAAACAGAACACTGTACCTCCTCTACTGTAACAGCTAAAACCACTTCTGCTTGAGGAGAAAGTTCTCGTTTTATTTGATTTACCAAATATATTCCTCCTAGGAAAGAAGTGGCTATTTAAAAATACCTGGGCTAGTGATTATGGGTAGTTACATGCTAGGTTACAGCAGGTATTAATTATGCCACATTTATAACACTGTCCTACAGCTCCATTCAAAACCAGCACGGTCAAGAGTTAGAGAAAGATTTATGAATGAGCTGTGGGCTAAAGTTGGGAGGTAGTTTTAAACATCTAGACCTATTAAAGCGTAGGGGCCGAGAGGAAGCTGAGGCAGGTATTAAGCGGGTAAAGATAGTGGTGCTTGATTTGTGTCTATTTCCAAGTCCATGAAACTAACGTCTCACTCAGATGCAGCACACACCAGCACCGTGCTTTTCTACCTCACAGGCATTACTTACATACATGCATTAGAACAAAGGGTCATGCCTTAATTCTGTAAAGCCTGAACAGTGAACATGCCACTGCAATACGGGCTGCGAGAAATCGCCTTTGCTTAGGTCTCAACACGCAATCCCAGGGCCACCAGAGGCCGGAAGAGGACTCAGGTACATGTGGCTCTTCCACACATCTCACGGCTCACTGCCATGGAGAAATCAGTGTGTCCCTTCCTATATCAAAGGTAACTAAAACCACATGGGTGTATTTCACCCCATCCTCCAGGAACCCTGCGAATGGGCCAAACCCCTCCCTGACTCCGAGCATTTCCATTTTGATTCCTTTTATTCAGCAGGCTCTTTTCACATCTGGATTCATCTTATCTCTGCCAGGTTCATTATAAACTTTTCACGGAGGCTTTCCTTCTAAACTTCATATCCAACCTTCCTTGCCCATGATGCTTTGTCACCTAACTTTCTTTCCTTGCACTCAACAAGATTTGCCATCATCTGCTGCATCTGCTTACTTACCTGTAGTCCAGTATCCAACTGTTATACTGATCCATATTATCAATCCATAAATTGTGATTTTTATTAAGGGTCAAATCTAACACTTTGTTGATGTTTCATGTACACTCCATGAGGTCAGCATTTGTTCAGTTTATTATAGTCTATAACTCCTCATTCATATCAGGCACTGAACAAATATTTGTGCTCTAAAGTAATGTTAGAATAAGCATTTGTATTTATCCCTAGATAGAGACAATATTGACTTAATAAGTTCAGATAATGTGTTAGGCCCTTTACATATAATATTTCATTTGATTATAGTAAAAACCATATAAATTAGATATTGATATACTTATTTAATAGATGTTGTTTAGGATGTTAATTAACTAGTTAATAAATCATAGTTACCACATGAAGAACATTTCTCAATGATTTATAGGGCTTCTCTTATGAGCCTGACAATTTGCAAGGTGCCAGGCATCCAAAGAAGTATAAAACACAAGACCAGCTATACAACAGTTTACAGTCTCTTGGGAGAAAACAGCATAAACAATTGACATCTAAAGTAACTGGGTTCTGCTGGAGAAAGCCCCCCCAGTCTACTGAAGTTCTGAGCAGACAGGGCTCTAATTCAAAGTTAGATTAAATTTGGATTGAGTCCTGAAAGGTTAATAAAATATTCATCATAGAGTTAAATGGAAAGGTGGAAGAGCTTTCTAAGCAGAGACAATAAATGGCATGCATAGAGCCAGGAAGGTGAGGAGAGCCATATAGAGAATTTGGGAGGGATAGCTTAGGAAGTAAGTAGTAGACTTAATGGAGTCAGACATCATTGTGAAGAACAGGGTGTTGACACTGGACTTCCTGGTTTTGAATTCTGGTCCCCATTGCTTATTGACTGTGTGTTCTTGGGCAAATTTTTAGTCTTTCTGGGTCTCAGCTTCCTTCTGGTATACTTGACCTCATAGGGGTTAAATAATATACGATCAGCACTGGACATACTTCCTTCTGATATTCTTGACCTCATAGGGGTTAAATAATATACGATCAGTCTGGCACACAGTAAACACTGATAACCTAGCTGTTCTTACATTTGAAATGAGTAGTACCCATGAAGAGCAGATTAGAATGTGGGGCTGGCAAAGTAAACAGAAGCCAGATACCGAAGGAACCCCATTCCACGGAGTATGAGCTGTATCTGACGGGGTGGGGTTTGGCCAAGATTCAACTAGGAAACTTCTTTCCTTCTGCAAATCTTTCACTCTGTTACTAATAAGCTCCACCAATCTGAGCTCTGTCCTGGAAGAGATCCTAATGAGCAGGAAATCTGCCCAACAAAAGCAGCCATAGCAAAAGAGAGTTACAATGAGGTCAAGCCCGAACTGGATAACCAGCTCTTCATAACGAAGAGTCGGCAGGATTTGTTCAGTGAAGACTTGTCCTTCACAAGTATGCTTCTCTAAAACATTTAAAGACAGAACAAAAGTTTCTTGAGTGTGACTAGGTCATAGGTTACAGATAAGCAGAGGCGGGTGCTCAGGACCAGGCTCCCAGGGCGGTCACGGGTAGGTTGCCGCCGTTGAGTTTCCTCTTTTACAGTACATGGGTGCAAGCCATGAGAGAGAAACTCAAGATTCTCAGTGTTCTTTTAAGACAACACTAAACACAGAGTCACCTGTGTTTAGACAAATGGCAAAATCAGGCTAGAAAGGGCCCTAATTTGTCCTAAAGTAAGTTGTTAGTTTCATTTCACTTCCTCCTTTCAAAAAACCAGTTTTATTAATGTAGCAAGAAAAGTAATAATAAAAAAGGGCTGGTAAGACCTCATTTTGGTGACAAATGGATTTACGATTTTTTTCAAGGAAAAGTTTTTTCCCTAAATGATTGAGGTGCTGTGTTTGTACAGAAGCCCAGCTCAATGAAAACAGCATGGTAGACTCATTTTCTGCAGCTGTGCTCAGTGTCTGGCCTCAGGACACTCGTCTGAGCAAAAGGAAATTCACAAAGGCAACTTGAGCCTCCCTGGTACTATCCCTCAGCTACAGTCACATGACCTTGAAAAACATTGAAACTGCAGAGTGGGCTATGCCAGGAATTCTTAAATCTGTGGCCACATCAAAACTAAGAAAGAAAAGAAAGAACATTGTTTAGGAAAACCAGGCAGCTGCATAATGCTACAAACTCTAGAATAAATATTTGTCTAAGTGGAGAAACCCAGCAGTCTTTAAAGGTGCGTCAGAGAACAGCATGGTGCCATGATTTAAAAAAAAAGTCAGTGGGAAGATGTCCTTATCCTTGGTTGAAAATACTTCAGAAATCTTCCTTGTATTTAGCAGTGATATTATTTCCTCCAAAATAGCTCAAAAAAACAAAAAAAAACTTAGTAGCTTTACTTTTGCTCTAGAAGTTATTCTCATGGACATTGCTCACACTAATGACCAGGTAGCCACTGAAGGTTTCAGTTCATTTAGTATAGTCTTTAAAAAGCATTACATTCTCAATTTCATATAAAATATTCTGTGGCGAGCAGAGATATTTACAGAAAACATTTCCATCTTTGTAAATACCCCCAAAGATGTGCCAACATTGGGGTTGCAATGCAGAGTCTGTAAGGGAAAGTTAATTTGTTTTTATTTTGATAGATATAACATTCTTTAATGTTCAGGGCATCCCAGCATCCTAAGTATACTTATAAAAAATTTCCATCATATCCTGTGAAAAAGTTGAAAAGTAGTAGGTGATGGCTATGATCTGATGCCGATTTAGTTGCCTTCTAATGACAATACCAGATGTCACTCAACTTCATGGCCCTGGGAGGTGAATTGCAGCAGTATTTAAATTATTATAATTCATATTATTTTTTCCATCACAATCAATAAGCTTTCTGTGCTGAACATATATAAAAGAAAGTATGGCTCAAATCTCTTTTAAAAAATGGTTTCCAGATAGGAGAGTAATTGGAGAAGCAGACACAGATCATGCATGCTTTGTTGTTCAATTAATTCTCCCCAGACTCTTCTTTCCCTCCATTAGGCCGTCAACTTCAGAAGCCTTCCTGATGAGGGTTTAAACATGCCCAGAGTGCCTCACTAGAGGTAAGTTATGACCTTAAGTTAATCTCTAGTTACTGTCCTACTTTCTCATCCAGAACTCAGCTTCTCTACTGAAGGCTCTGATGGTCTGACTATCTTGACATTTCATTATCCGTTCTCTCCTCAAGTGATCCAATTCAGTAATCAGACCAATGGATCTTTGCTGGAGTTGCTGACGTTCCCCCCACACTAAACCACAGTGCCCATAGTTTCATTCCACTAGCTTTCTGTTTTAGGACTTCACCTGTAAATACCAGAAATTGACCCTGGATAATTTAAAGGGGAAAAAGACAATTGCAACTCATATAATCACAGATAAACAATGAAAATCAGGTTTAAAAGTCTGATGGCCAAAGGGTAGTCAGAAAGTCAAAGTTGGACTCTGAGACTTTTGCCACGCTTGCGGCTGAGCACAGGACACTCTTGACACTACTACTACAGCTGACAACCGTGTACTGGATTTAGTAGCTCCAGGGTAGAATCCTCCTGTGGGGAGCAGATGAAGTCCTAAGTGAATCTGCTTTGTTGATATGAGCAGGGCCACACCAAGGACCCCGGTGCTTCAGACCCATGGCAATGGCAAAACCTTCCCCAGGTCAGGTTCAGAGGGATGTTGACCCTGCCTTAGAAACTGTCAGCTGCAGCTTCTGCCTCCCAGATGACTGCAACCTGAGACTTCTCGCCTACAGAGTCTTCCTTCCAAGCTAGCTAACCAGCCTCCTCCTCAGTGTGTGCCGTAAGTATTAAATGTGCTGAGTTTCCAGGCTGATGCTCGTGCAACTCCGTCAGAGTACATGGTCCACCTGATCTCATCTTCTCCGTGTGGGTCAATCTTTAAACCCAGCAGGCAGTGGCATCCTGCCTTGTTGCTTCCATGAATCACTGTTACCCATTTGGTTAAAATTTTGTTAAAGGATTAAAAATATAAAAGTATAAAATAACCACTCCGTGAAAATACAAAGGAAGATAATGTTTTTATGCAGCTATTTAATGTGCTTTAAACGTGTTACTATAAAAGTCCAAAAGTTAAAAAAATATTAAGAAAAATTTATATTAAAATGTTATAGTAATCTAGGGTTAATTCATTATTGAATACAACTGTTTCATAAAATACATGTTCTGTAGCCTAATGCATGGTGCCTGTGAATTCTACAGTAGCAGACTCATGGCTTGGGTCTCCATGTTCACTTGCCATTGTTCACTGGGTCACCAGGACAACCATTCAGCTGTTCAGCCTCATTCATGCTAAATGCCTTAGAACAGAGCAATGTTCTTTTGCTTGTGTGTGTATATAGTGTTCATGTGTGTGTATCAGTCTATGATGTTTCATAATGATAGAATCCCTGCATGTGTGGTATACGTGTGTGTGTGTGTGTGCATGTGCCCGTGTCTGTGTTTGTGCACGTTATATACACGTGTGTGTGTGTGTGGTGCACATGTGTGTGTGTAGTCCTGAGAGCACAAAGTTGGCCTTGAGTGTCTTTCTAGATTGCTCTCCATTTCATTTATTGAGGCAGGGTCTCACAATTCAACCTTGAACTTGTCAACTTGTGATGTGGGATGTCCCTCTATATGCTGTGAATACCATTGGTTAATAAAGAATACCATTGGGCCTGTGATAGGGCAAAGTAGAGATAGGCAGGAAAAACTAAGCTGAATGCTGGGAGAAAGAAGTCAGAGTTTAGAGAAGCCATGTAGCCCTGCTGGAGACAGATGCCAGAAATTTACCCGGTAAGCCACAGCCTTGTGGCAATATACAAATTAATGAAGATGGATTAATTTAAGATATGAGTTAGCCAGAAATACAATTAAGCTATTGGCCAAAGAGTATTGCAAATAATATGGTTTCTGTGTAATTATTTTGGGGCTGAGCAGCCGGGAACAAACAAGTGGCATCCTATAACAAACCTGGCTAGTCTAGCTGGCCATCTTATTCTGGGGAATCCCTCCCTCTGCCTCTGGGATGTCAGGTATCATGATTGCTTAGCACATGGATAGGTAATGAGGATCTCAATTTCGGTCCTCACACTTGAGCAAAACTGTTTTATCTACTGAGCCATCTCCCCAGTCCCCTATGCACCCTTTAAACAAATACTTTACACATGTTTTTAGGGTACTTCTCTATGTTTAGCTACATAAATAACTACTGTAGTGTTAAGGTATCAAGCCTACAATAGTTAGTACTGTAACATGGTGTACAAAGAGAAGCTAAGGCTACACCACAGCACAGGCTGTGGTAAGCTGCACAATTATAGTTTATGTAAGTACAGTCTATGATGTTTCATAATGATGGAATCCTAAGCGGTCCTTTTCTCAGAATCCTGTCATTAAACAACACACAAGTGTCTAAGTTCAGTTTTGTGTATGGGTCATCCACCTTGCAACACGGCCAAACTAATTTCTTTAATGGATTCTGGATTTTCTACATTGATAATTGTGTTATGTGCAAAGAAAGACAGTTTTTTTCTTCCATTATCATCTGAATGGCTTTTGTTTCTTGTTACTGCCTTGGCTGGAACCTTACTGTGTCTGGTAGAATCTCCAGTACCACACTGAATATATCTTATAAAAAGGAGTAAAGTGATATCTGCTATCATTTAAGAGCTCAGCAGGCTGCCTTACAAAGCCAGAAGGTTTATTAGAAAGGATACTGAAAATATTGGTGATTGGATAGTTGAATTAAAAGTGTGAGAAAGAAAGAGAATGCAAGCAGAAAGTAAGAGCATAACACCTTAAAAACATAAAATTTGAGGAACTATGCAGAGGCACTAGAGGGAAGAGTCCCATAGAAAGAAACACACTTGTTATACATTCCACCTCTTATGTTAGAAGGAAGCTACAGACAGCAATATGATAGAGCACAGATTACATACACATGTGCTTGATTATTACATTCACTATTACTGCCACATGAACAACAGGCAAAGCCAGGTAATATTTGGATCAGCAGAAGAAGACTACGATACCCATGGTATCTATGAAAGGAGAAGGGAAAAGAAACTGCAGGACAGGGGATGGGCTGAAGATGGAGGTGCTCCAAGTGGAGAAACGTAAGATCCACAGTCTCCATGAGAGCAGCCATTTCCTGCCATTCCTGATGCTTCCAAATATAGCACGAGGGGCACCATAGAGCTTAGAAAAGAAATGAGTGTGAGGTAAGTTCACCATTGTTTGAGGATGTCATCTACCTGAAAATCCAATAGAATCACAATAGAAAATTAGCTGAAAAAATTGTTAGCTATATTAGACTACTACTTTCAAATAGGTTGTTCTCATTTATACAATAAAATTATCTAGTAAGTAGAACACAAATAAGGACATGCAGATACCTGAGAGCAATGTTAGTAGTTGGTGGATTGGCAATTTGAAGCCCAGATTCAATTGGGACCTACAGTCAATGAGGTTGAATGCTACAGTTTCCCTACTGTATTGTATAGATGGGTTGAGAAGCTTAGCTAGACAGAAGTGTGAGGATGCATTTGTTATATGTAACTGGAATTAGTCACTGTCCCACTAAAAGGGCCCAGAGAATATTCTTTATGAGGTGTTCAGAAAGGCACTGGAATTGTATCTCTGTTTGAAAAGGGAGTTTTGGAATGCCCTAGAACCCAGGACAGTAGTCTATTATCAGAGGAAAGGTAGACACAGCTATTGCACCGAGCCCCAGCATATGAAATCAGAACGGTTTGGTCTGTACAGCTCTGTGGAAATGTTTAACTTAACATAGGAATCCACAGAATCAACCAAATACGTCATGGCTTCCTAGAATGTGTTGATGTTAAACTGGAAAACTTATAGGTCTTACATTGGATACATATTGAACTAAGAGTCTCAGTCTTTTCTCAGATTCAGAGCCAGTTCCCAGACCAGAATCCCCTGAAGGAAAGCAGATCCTTCTGGAAGAAAGCCTTATGGTATGGTGAGAGGTGCATTCTATGACTCATCTCCAAAGCTTGTTCCCAGGGACCTCTGGTCCATTACCATGGGACTGAGTATCGAAGAAAGCAAACCCCAGCCTTCCCAGGGCAAACTGAAGGCACAGTATGCAAGTTCTCTTTTAGACTGGGCTCTCAAATGAAAGTCCTCTTGTGTGACTAGTGTGGTGTCATATTCCTATAATGCCTCATTATATCCCAGCTCCTGGGAGACTGAAGCAAGACGCTGGTTGAGTGTGAGGGCAATCCAGGCTACATGGTAAGATCATATTAGAAGAAGGAGGTAGAAGAAGAGAGGAAAAATAAAAAAGGAGGAAGAAGAGGAGGAGGAAAAGGAGGAAGAAGAAAGTCCTCTTTAACCAGATAACTGCTGTCAGAAGTTTATAAAATATTTATTTTAATTAAATATTCACCTTGGATGTCACACCTGTCTAGGCCTTAACCTGATGTTCTGATGTGTTTCCTCCAAAATGAATAGAAAGGGTGTTTAAAGAACTCCTTAAAAGCATTCATCTTCACATCTATAACCTTAGCACATATATATTTCTCAAATACTTAGATTGGATAAATAATAGTTTTACTTTTAAATATATGAGGCAGCTCACCATAGTGAAAGAAGAATATTAACATGGGCTTGGGTTTATGCACATTGCCTTGCCAGATTTGAATAAACAACTAGGATTGATTTATTACTTAAGAAATGAGAAACAAATCCATGGATAGTCATATCCAAATAGTGGAAACTTAAAAAGGTCAATTTTACTGGGCTGTTCGAGGAAGACAGTTAATTCTTCTAATGTTTTAAATGAAAATATGACCTGAGATGACAACAGAACTGGATTAGGTGGACACTGATGGAAGAAAAAGAGAAGGCTGAGTAAAGACAAAAATACAGTTCTAGGAGCTGGAGAGATGGCTCGGCAGTTAAAAGTGCTTGCTGCTCTTCTGGATGACTGGAGGTCAGTTCCCAGCAGCTGCATCAGGCAGCTTACAACCTCCTGTAACTTCAGCTCCAGAAGATCTGATGCCCCCTTCTGGCTTCTTCAGGTACCTGCACCCATGATCATATATACTCATGCACAGATACACACACCTGCATTATTAAGAATAAGTCTTTAAAATACATGGTTTTAAATTGTCTGATAAAATAAGATAGAACTTTACATTTAAAATTTGATAAGTTTGTATCATCATGTCACCCTTAAAAGAGCACAGGAAATAGTCATTCAATTCTTGAAAATACTAGGGCTGTAAAAGCAAAGGGAAAATTATTCTGGGCAGAACCTACTTGAGGTACCGCCAAGACCAAAATGTTCCAAAGGAGGCTGAGAACATTTGATGAACACAAAACATAGCCTGGTTAGTGAGCTGCAAAATGGAGCTTCTTTATAGTTTATTTACTTTTAAACATTTACATGTACAAAAATATATAAATTACTACTATGGATTACTAGGTATAAAATATCCAAAAGAATGTACCTACTGGCATATTTGGAAATAATTAGTAAAATTCCAAAATAACAAGAGAAATGATTAACTTAACCTGAGCTGATACGCAAACTGAGAAAGATAACCCCATGCCCATGTTCCTTCAGAAGACCTCAATGCACAAGAATTCAGGAGGATGGGTGCATTCTCACTACTCACAGGAAGTCCTTGTTTTCCCAGGTTCCCAGGCTTCCCAGGGTTTCCTGACATGCCATCTGCTCCATGGTATCCTTGCAAGCCTTTTGGCCCAGGAAGACCTGGAAGTCCCTTGGTAATTAAAAATTATTGTGATTACAGAGACATATTGGGCAGATGACATTTCCTGGTGTAGAAAAGGTTATATATTTCTGGACCTTGCCCTAAGATAGAATTTCCTCTATTTCTTTTTAATGATTTAACATTTGTGTCCATAAGAGAGTTGCCTTAAAATGTCCCCTAAACAGATCTAGGGCTATACCTCCACAGTAAACCATTTACTTCACATCTCTCAGACCCTGGTTTCAGTCCAAGTACCCTAGAAAACTTTCCCTAAACAAAACTGAAGGTGAATCAGCAACTTATTGTGTAACTTCTTGGGCTTCAGTGGAATTCCCTGATATTTCTCACTGTGTCAGTCCATCTTTCTCTAGCTGTGAAGGAAGGATGAGAGATGGACACCGGAGAGCTCGAGATGCAGGTGCCAGTCTCTCCTGACACTCCTTGTATTATGCTTTCCCCAAGAATAAAGATTACCATGCTCTTTGTTTCCCTTTAGGTCAGATAATCATATGACTGATGATAGACCTGAATATCTTGTTCCACTCTTGAACTGAATGAATGACTGATTGATTGTTTCTTTTTTTCCCCCAAGACAGTGTTTCTCTGTGTAACAGCTCTGACTGTCCTGGAACTTGCTCTATAGACCAGGTTGGCCTCGAACTCACAGCGATCTGCCTGCCTCTGCCTCTCAAATGCTGGGATTAAAGGTGTGCACCACTACTGCCCTACCCTAAACAACTGGGTTTTATGTGTAGGGTCTTCGACATGAACGTCCTTACAACTTAGCCTTTCTTCCCCCTTTTTCCCAATGCAGGCTGGTGGAAGCAGGTATGTAAGTCTGGGCTGGGCAGCACCAGAAGTCTCTTTGCTAACTCTCCAACCCATACATACCAACCCAGCTAGAGGAAGACACTGATGCTCAGGTAAAATTAATTTTTATCCTGAGACAAAGGACTGCTTTTCTCCCTAAGACTTTCTGCTCTAATAACCAGGAAAATGAGAAGCTGAGCTCTCCAATTAAAACCCAGCTCATGTCTTCTTAATTATACTTGACTCTGGCCTTTGTTACCACTCATTTGGTCCTGTTTCCAAGTCCCCTGTTTACAGTGGTTCACCAAGAGAGAGAAGGAAGTGTCCACAGGGAGGGCTCCATAACACGGGAAAATAGCATCCTTCGCTTGCAGGGACTTAGATTTAAACAGCAAGTTTGGGTTTGAGGGTTCCAGCATGGGTTTGAACTTTTTTCAAGACAGTCTGATTTATCCAACATGACATAACTGGCCCCAAACTATTCTGCTTGCTAAAGCTGTCAATTCTTTTTAGAAAAACAAGGGAGATTAAAGAGGTCTGTTACTTACGGGGATGCCAGGTTTCCCAGAAGGACCAGAAACTCCTTTTTTTCCCTTAGGACCCTGAAAATGGAAAGTACAGTTGTTAAAAGATAGAAATAAACTGACTTAAACGAGCCATAGCAAAGAATGCTGAGGCTGGGATGGCCCAGAAGCACACATAACTAGCTATCTATCACTGGCCTGGCTGTTTAACTCTCCTGGGAGGTCACTTCCATCATGGAAAATAGGAGAATTTGAACAAATCCTTTATGGATTTCCTTTTTGCTCTGAGTTCAGATTTAAAAAATTCAAATCATAGCTCTAAAAAGGCACTGTTTTGTAAATGTCCTTGCTTTCAGGCAGTGTCTATGCCGACTTTTAAAAGTGGCTAAATTTAGTAGGTATTTATTGAGTATCATGTTTCATGACATCTGTTACATGCTAGGAATTCAGAGGCAAGGTTCCTGGTCACAAGATACTTACTGTGTGCCGATGGATGTGACCCAATAGCCAAAATGTGCTGCGCTTCCATGGAAGCACAAAGAACACATTTGCGAATAAAAAAACCCAACAACAAAAAACAGGTGTTTATTTTTCAAGGACTGTTTGTTTCTCCATGTGTGAGAAGTTTTGGGTCCTAATTGATTCAGCAGCCACTGGTCCGCCTGGATAGTTAGCGATACTACCCTTGCAGACCATTCCATTGTTCTGATGAGAGCCCAAAATTATTTTCAGATGAAAAGCATGAAAAACACCGATCTGGCATACAAATAAGGAAAAGAATCATGCCATTACCAGACAGACTTCTCAGAGAGCATCTGAAGTTCCCCCAGACAGAACTGTTTTAGCCTGGGATGGTAAGTTCTCAAGGATAGCATGCTGAAGGTACAGATTAACAGTGTACACACCAATATCCATTCCAAGTGCTACACCTTGAAGATGGGCTTAAATATTTGAGAAGAAATAGTGCCTGTCACCACGGAGGAAAAGGGCGTTCTCTGTAAGAGACAGAGCATCCAACTGTTTAGCTGGGCTTGGTGGTGTGCACTAAGTAATCCCAAGACTCAGAAAGCTACTTATGCAAGCAGAGCTCAGATAACTCCTGCCAGTTATTCTGACCCCAGGTGGGACCAGCACAGTAGCATTATGGCAGTTGGGGGCCACAAAGGATGGCATGAATTTTGGAGGATGTGTGAAGGATGCTCTGAAGAATAAAGCCACCCTCTCGCTATCTTTCCTGACCATGGCAGCCCAGAATGGTACTGCAGTCTTTGAGAAAAAAAGCAAATGGGAAACATTTCGCATCAAATGCAGCATGTCCGAGTAGTTTAGAGGAGTTAGAGGCAGTTGACCAGTTAGATTCCCATCACTTGGCTGCCTACCTCTACATGGGATGGACATTGAGGACAGTTGGCAAGTTCTTTTTATAAAGAATACAAATAAAGCTCTACTTTTAGCATATTTTCATGTATGTGCTTTGTTTCAAACATTCAAATATCAAAATATAAACAAGAAGATTCAGCATCTACAGGCTTTTCACAACTAGAATGTTCTTTAGACTTGGATGGGCATTGAAAGCAGTTATTAATAGCATGACACTCAAGGCATTTTATGACTATGAGAGACATTTTAAAAGGTCATTTTTGCTAATGCTAGAAGGGTTGTTGTGGCAATATTCATCCATTGACAAGTAAGTATTTAACCAATACCAAGATTCTGGCCTCTGTCTTGGATCATTTAGATTAGGAAGGATTGCTTCTTATAGTTACTGTCATTGTAACGGAAAGAAAGTAGGAAAGTTAGAGAGGCAATGTGGTCTTGTAGTGGAGGTTTCAATGCATGCAGAACATTGCTCTTGCTATGGACTAAATGTGTGCTCCCCAAATTCACATGCTGACATTCCGACCTTAATGACGAAGTATAAAGGTTGCTCCTTTGGGAGGTGATGAGGTTTTGAGAGGGAAGTCGTTGAAGGAAATTAGTGCTCTTCTATAGGATACCCCAGAGAACTCGCCAGTCCCTCCTCTTAGTGAGGATACCTAGAACAGTTGGCATACTGTAACGCAGAGCTGCACACTCACTAGAACCTGACCGTGCTGCCATCCTGACCCCAGACTCAGCCTCCAGAACGAAACTGGGCTATTTATAAGCTATGTATCCCATGGTACTTAGCTCTAGAAGCCTGGCCAAAGGGATTCTTGCCCTCAGTTATATTTTATTTTGAGAATGTGGTATATTAAAATGTCTCAAAACTAGCATCACTAGTTCCATAACTCAACTAAGAGTTGAGCACTGTTAAATATTCCTCTTTCACAGAGTAGCCAGTCCAGGAGGAACTTACAGAGGGTCTAAGGTGAAGGAAGCACACTGCTGTGTAAGCCATTGCCAGGTGAATAACTGGGTTATTACCATAAGAAGGGAAAGTCACCCTCCAACCAACCCTCCAAGCTCAAATATAATAAAAATAGATGTATTCTGTGACATCAGACTTAACTTACTCATTTTATTTTATTTGAATAATAATCCTTCATAAATCCATGGACGGAATGTCCTTAAATAGAAAGGCAAATGATTTTGTAGGAGGTCTTTTCAGAGTACAGGTTTCCCCTTTGCTTGGATTGCATTGAAAAATGCGGAATATGGAACCATTTTGGAAGCCTTCCATTCATGGTCACTCCACTAGTTCTCAGATTAGAGACGGTGATCTAGTTCTTGTGACAAAGGACTTTTTAATGCTCTCCGTTAATTAAAATCTTGTTTTTTTGTTTTTTGACTTTGATGTTTTAAAGATGTCACAAGGGTAGCTATCACAGCTCTCGGCCCGCTCCACCTTCCTTTGAGCTGTCAGCATTAGGAACAGACACAAATTCAGGGCTTTATGCAACTATCCTCCCTCTCTTTTCTAACAGAGGAAACTGCAATTCACTAAAATCCACAAGTTTTGTGTTGAGAGGAAAAGAGGATTTGGTTTGAGTCCTTGGCTTTGAGGCCCACACGAGCGTTCCTGTGTGTTTGTCTCACAGGAATCTTTGCAGGATGGGAGATCTTTGCTCTCACTTCTTTCTAGGGGAACCCACTCTCACACGCCCCGTGAAGGAATCCGTTAGTTAGGAGTAACTGTACATTCATTTATTAAAAATTATAATTAACAAAAGATTCCAGAGCAATAGCTTTTGTATACTATGAGACTCAGAAAATTAAGTCGATTCTGGCTCCGCTGCTAATGAGTTCTGTGATTTTAGGCAACACGTAATCTCTCTGTGATTTAAATTTCTTCATTTTGCAAACAAGATCCCTGTCCAGATGATTTTTTTAAGGGGCCTTTTCCAAATCTAAAAAAAAATAAATAAAGCTTTGCGAAAACAAGATGACAGCAATTAGTCAGGACTCATCTGGCCACCAGAGGAATCCTTAATGATTAATACACAATTAGTGGCTGTCCTTGTAGCAATTAATGCTCGTATAAACTCCAAGAGGTCCTAAATTGTGCCATTGGATTGCATGTGCCAGCACACCCCAGCAGAGAACAACTGGTTTCCTTGGATCACACAGAAATCAAGGCATGGTCTCAGCTCCTTTTGGCTTTAACACATAAAAACAGCTCACCTGCTCACTGGAAAGACAGTTGTCCCATAAGAGAATTTGATTTGTATTGCTATAATTTTAACAGTTACCAATAAGAACCAGAAAGTCTCTTTTGCACGAGACATGTCAAAAGAGAAAAAGGAAACCTGATACATATGAAAGTTTTAATTAGAAAGCTTTAGGCACTTTAGTATAAAACCTAGACAAGGCTCTGTGTTCTTGGGTAGCATGTAGCACTGTTCTGTGAGCTTAGAGCTTGTTCCACAAGTTTTTCCATTGTATACATTAAAAACGCTAAGAGAAAGTGAAGGCTATCATGTTTCTCTGTCTTACTTTTTCCTCATCCAGGCCAGTTTTTTAATGCGTTCACCATTTATTAATCCTTCTTTAATGTATGTGTGTGTTTGTGCGTATATAAGTGTATACGAGTGTACAGGTGCATGTTATTTGTATGAGCACATACATGTGGAAGCTAGAGGATAACTTTGGGCATTGTTCCTCAGGCTCTGCTCACTTTTAAAAAACAGATTAATTTCATTTTAATATACATATGTGTATTCTATTTTTAAATTTTCTGGGTGGAGGCATGTGCACATAAGCACAGGTGCCCATGGTGCCAGAAAAGGGCATTTGATCCCATGGAGCTGGTCCTACATAAATGTGAAATGCCCCTTCCCCACTGACCTGCCACTTGCTGAGGGATCCACCTGTCTCCCCTTGTCAGCATATTTTACACACATGCCTAGACTTTTAAAATATGGGTTCTGGGGAATCCAACACAGGTCCCCATGTTTACAAGGTCAGTAATTTACTGACTGAGCTATATCCCTAACTCCTAATTCTTTTTTTTTATTAGGGAATCCGATGTGAAGTTACTACATATATAACCTGAATGTTTTAATAGGTGTCTTTGTGACTGAACAACTACTGAACTTGTATTCACTAGATCTGATCCAGCGTCACCTTACTGCTTGACTCTTCCAGTCACAAGCACAAATCGGAGTGGAGACACCTTTACAAATGAGAAGAAACATAAACTCGCCATTGTGTCTCCCCCATCCCTATGAAATTTAAAGTTAAGCTACAATACATTTTTTTAAACACTGAATTTTAAGGGGCCAGGAGTGTAGCTTAGTGACAGAGCCCTTTCTTAGAGTGTCAGAGGCCCTGAGTTTAAGTCCTACCACTAGGAAAAAGATGCTTTAACCTTGAGACAGTAGCATGTGACATCAGAATGCTGTGAGAAGCAGGATGGTCATGGACTAAGGGTGTAAAGTCTCCTGCTGTGTGTTTGAGGCCGGGTGTGTCTGGGAGAAGTGTGTGTGTTTGAGGCCAGGTGTGTCTGGAGAGTTGTGTGTTTGAGGTCAGGTGTGTCTGGAGAGCTGTGTGTTTGAGGCCAGGGTCTCTGATCCTTGCTGCCCACCCCCATGTGGTGTCTGATCACCTTTGGCCTGTTCACACCAGGACTGCCCCTAGCCTGCTTATCTGGACTGTCCCTTACTCCTAAGGCTGTTCTTGGTAATTTTCTGTCCACTGATCCTCACCCTGCTCCTGGCCAATATATTCAGAATCAAACCCAATTTCTGTCTGACTCTAAACCCTCATTATGGAGCTCCTCTCCCTATACCTATTGTGATTGTTACAAATAGTTTTTATTACCCTTCTTGAACAAGTCTTCAATAGTTTTCTACACTTGGGACTATTTGACTGATAGTTTTCAATGTACAATGCTGGTACTGCCATTGGAAAGCTCGTAACAGACTCTCTTAGGGGATATCCTTACAAGGCCAGGATAGGTAAAGTGCAATGTAGATTCTAGTCAAAAGATATGAGTTACTCAGTTATGGTTTAGCATATTTTTGACACTCCCCACCCCCAGGCTTACAGTCATCTCCATTCAGGAGAGCAAATGACTATTTGAATGATAATAAACAGCATTTTCTGGTGTGCCCACTTTCCAAATCTCACTTACTTCAGATCCTCTCTCTCCCTTCAGTCCTTGTCCACCCTGGTCGCCCGGTTCACCCTTTAATAGGAGCCAAGAGAGAAATACCATGTAAGGCAAATAAGAAATGAGCTACATGAATGTGATTTCTTTGATTTTTGGAATGATAGAATACTTGCACAACATACTGGGGGCCCTTGTTGTCCTGTGGCACCTCGGAGTCCTGGCACACCCATATGGCCCTAGGAACAGAAGAGATTCTATTAATTCAAGTAAACTCAGCCATGTGACCTAGACAGTTATCACTTAAATGGAAGCATAGTATTCTAGAACCTAATTTAAATATAAAGTCTTATTTGAAATAGGATAGAACATATAGTTAAGTGATAGTTTGATGAATCTGGTGCATTATGCTGGATAAATATAGTTTTTGGTTTTGTTTTTTAAAATGTGAGCTAATGCAAAGGATTGGATGCTGGATTAGGATGGTATCTAATCTTTGAAACCTGTAAATGTGGTATTATTTGGAAAAAGAGTCTTTATAGATGTGGCTACATGTGGTGGTTTGAAAGGAAATGCCCCACAAAGGGAGTGGCACTATTAGGAGGTGTGGCTCAGTTGGAGGAAGTGTGTCACTGTGGAGGCAGGCTCTGAGGTCTCTCTTGTTCAAGCTTCCCTCAGTGTGACTATCAGTCAACTTCCTGCTGCTTTCTAGTCAAGATATAGCCAGCACCACATCTGCCTGGTTGCTACCATGTTCCCCATCATGATGAAAATGGACTGAATCTCTAAAACTGTAAACACTATCTCAATTAAATGTTTTATTTGTAAGAGTTGCCATGGTCATAGTGTTTCTTCAGAGCAATAGAAACCCTAACTAAGACACTTTATTAAAGATCCCCTGAGAGTCTGAATCAGCTACAAAGCTCAGGTTGATGTTGGTCAGCCACAACTTTGCTGCCTCCCTGACTTGCCATAGTAGGAAGACCTTTCCACAGTGACCACGTAGCCACTGCCTCTTTGGATTCTATGAAGTCAAGGCACAGTTCTCACCAACAATAAACCAGTTCCTGGGTGTTTCACTTCATACTCTGGGATATCTTGGTAAATGCTGACAATGGCCATTTTTGTGAAGCAGCAAAACTTAAATGTGATACAGAAAAGGGTTTTGTCAAATCTTTGGAAAGAGAGTAAGGAAAGGTGGTGAATTTTGTTTGAAGATAATAGTGGAGGGATGTGTAGTGAAAGGGGAGCACAGGCCCGCCCGGCTCCCGCCTGGCTAGCTTATATCCTGAAATAACAACACACAAATTGTATTCATTTAGGCACTGCCTGGCCCATTATNCCTATCAAAAGGCCAAGGCAGTTTCTTTATTAACCAATGAAAGACAGATGACCCTCCTCCATCAGGGATGAGCTGAATCAGACTGTGTGAGCCAAGTGGGGAACAAATACAACCTCAGAGAATCTACCTTCAGGATGATTCCTGAAGTGAGAACTTCCTGGTCAAGGAAGAAGTGTGGGAAGTAGAGATAGATCTGTGTGGCATAACTGGTAAGTGGATTTGAGAGGGCTATGACTGGGGACAGGGAGTCTAGTTAGACAGCTATTAAAATAAGTCAGACAAAAGACATCTTGAGAAGATGAGTTTAATGATGGCAATTATCTATCTACCTGCTTGTCCAACCAACTTGGCTAATCTAGGTCTGCCTTACAGTAGTGAACACAGTGCATCAACCTTAAGACAGAGGTACTGGATCAAGTAATTCACCCATTCATTATTAAAAGCAAATTGTATGTAGGGCTTCCAACTAAACATTATACAAGATTGAACAAAGTTAGATTCTAATTGAGGACCTAAGGGACCATGTACTTAAAAAACCAACTAGCAAAAAATACAATAACAAAAGACAGAAGAGTGTGTTGAGTGGCCTATAAACAATATTGTAGAGTTGCAAAGGTCAAAGTTGCTCTTCGAGTCAGATGAGAGGAAAATTAGAGACACATTATAAATGGCAGAGTCTCTGTAAGCAAGGATTATGTAATGCTGGGAGCAGGAGAGGATCTTGTGAGCCAAATAAAGGAGACTAAAGTGACAGGTAAATGACAATGTAAACAAGTGACAAGAGATGGCAGGCAAGAGCATAAAACACCATCCACAGGAGCACAAATCAGAAAGTAAGCTTGAGTAAGTTCTGTATACGGGCTAACTATTTCAGGGGATTAAGCAAATCTTAATCCAAGAAATGGAAGAAGCTAAGGACTAATTTAAGTCATAGTGCTATAATACTATCCATCTAGTCCTTCAGTCAGTCTTTAGGTAGGGCAGGAATCTAGATCTGTTTAAGTAGGGTAGAAAGGGAAAGCCTCCCTGGTGCTACCTCTCCAGCTGACATCACTATGGTGAGGAAAAGGCCATAGTGAAAAGTCAACACTACGAAGCAAAAAGAGCTCGGTGTTCTCTGGATCCAAAACAGAGTGCATGGCTGATTATTTCATGGTGTTTGCTTTTGTTTGAAAACTGAACACAGTTTCAGGGAAATTCTACTCAAATTTAGAAACAAGGTGTTGATGCTTCCAGTGGTTACCTTATAGCCTTTGTCACCATTCTCTCCTCTGTCTCCTTGTTCCCCCATTGGGCCCTGCAGAGAGCACACACAAAGACAATCAGTTTCCTGACTGTAATTCCCGAGTGCGGATGCTACATTTAAGGCGGTTTATTCTTTTGTCAAAAATAAAAGGATTAATGTATAGTAATTTTTTAAGTCTGCTATGTAACTGAAAATGATCGAATTTCAAGAGATATCAAATGTGCTACAGAATTAAACCCTGATCAATTAACTTAATTTATACACAGTTGCCATATGATTTCAAAATTTTATATCCAGTTATATCCACAATTAATTATAACACGGATATAATTAGTATAAGGTTCACTGCTAAACAGAAAATTATATGAATAAAGTCTCATGATGATTCTGCTATGCAAAATATTGAAGAAATGATGTTTAATAAAACCATGAATTTTATGAATATAATATATTATAAATCTTGTAGTTTTCTTAATGTTAAATGGATTGAAATTTATGCAAGACTTAATTCCATTTACTTTGCAGTCTTCTTCAACTAACCTAACAAAATAAGACTTGTTTTTTTAAATACTTGTCATATGAATGCTTTGACAAACTGTTCAAACTATAATCTTTAAATTTTACATAGAGCATTAGCTATTACATACTAGAACTTCCTGTCAGAACAGAAACTTAAATTGAGGTACATTGGAAAAGCAAGAATTATTATAGATTGATTATTACATGTTACTGATAGATAAGAACACCTTACTCCTAGATGAATAGTTGGAAGGCACATGGCAAAGAGAAGCTCTAACCATATCTTATTCTGAGAATCTGGTTTAAGTCCCATGCCTGTCTCATGTCTACTTGGAAATCCTATCACAACTGGTTTTACTTTTTAATGCACAGGTATTTATTACATTTTAGCAGACAGTCTTTGATTGACATTCCCAAACCTGGGAAAACAAATACTACTGTTCTCTACTTAGCAATTTTTTTCTGTTTGTTGGGCAATTTTTATATTATTTCCATATATTGCCTGCTAAGTCCTTCCTAATGTCATGATCCTTTAGTATAGTTCCTCATGTTGTAGTGACCCCCAACTATAAAATCATTTTAGTTATTACTTTATAACTGTAATATTTCTATTGTTATGAATTGTAATACAAATATCTGATATACGGGGTATCTGATATGCAACCCCCATGAAAGGGTTGGCCCACCTCCCAAAGGGGTC
Source organism: Ellobius talpinus (assembly GCA_001685095.1). Taxonomy (NCBI): domain Eukaryota; kingdom Metazoa; phylum Chordata; class Mammalia; order Rodentia; family Cricetidae; genus Ellobius; species Ellobius talpinus. The sequence continues at coordinate 21,259 of LOJH01010514.1, forward strand.
ATGACCCATGGGTTGAGAGCTGCTGATCTAAGTGGTTTAGACAGATTAAAACCTATTTCATAAAGACACATAAATATTTGCACAGAGAGATTACCTCTATATGAAATGTCCCAACTTGAAACATTCTAGATTTTTCTATATTATTTTCTACAGTCAAATATCAATGGAAACTGTAACCATGGAGCCATATCAAAATACTGAGACTATACATTTTGATCCCATGCTTTCCAGTAGCCTTTATTTTGAATTACACCATGTGGAAAATGGAAACTATAACTAATATGCTTATTTCTGTGAAGTAAGTATTACCCATCCACTTGAGTTTACGTACATTCTTCACCTATTATTTTACCCTCAAATGGTCACAGAATTGGTCATTCAGATATCAAAACAATACTAGTAGCTACTTTTGAAAAACAGTGGTTACATTTTGTCTTTAAAATGCTGGATTTGAAGACTATAGGTCCATAGTCTTGAAAAGCAATTGACTCTGACTGGTTTTAAAAGCTAGCAAATCACTTGGCAACTGTGGGTAAATTATTATAAACATGTATAGATCATATTTTATAAAAATACTTCAGAAACAGATCTGATCTTGATAATTAAAGAAATATTTGCCCTAAAAAAGTCTAAAGTATATTTGTTTTGTACAGTATCTGTAAAAATTTGTCATGCATTCAATGTTAAAGGATTTCACAATTAATTTTCTTACACATACATCTTGGCTAAGATTCTTGACTAATGTAGTTTTTAATATCTAAGATTGTTACATTATTTAGATGGTATGGATTAAGTATTGTTTTACTATAAAGCCAAGTTATAAAACTGACCATTTAGAACTTTGAAAAGATATTGGCACTGAAAGCTTCTGATTGCATTTTATCCTGAGATACCAAAATAATTTTAGAAAAGACCTACTGGTTCACCTCGAGGCCCGGGAGGTCCTAGGACTTTGCTGTCTTCTCCTGGGTAGCCCTAAAATGAAAAAAAAACAGCTCACTAACACAAATAAATTAGGGAAGTCTATTCCAAATACTTAGTTATTGTCTAATGTGATTTTGACTTTAAGTAGAAACTTTATAGATGAGAATTTAAGTGTATCATATTTTATATACAGCTTTACATATAGTTTGTTCTACAGTTTGTATATTGTCGTGGAATATTTAACGATGTAAAGATGTGTTACATCTGTTTGTGATGTGGAATATCACTTTAACTGTGTAAAGGTGTGTTACATTTGTTTATGCTTCATTTGTTTAATTATGAAAAGATGTGTTGCTGTTTCATCTTGCCTGCCTAAGGCACCTGATTGGTCTAATAAAAAGCTCAGTGGCCAATAGCTGGGTCGAAGAGGGATAGGCAAGGCTAGCAGAAAGAATAAATAGGAAGAGAAATCTAGGCTCGAGAACAGAAGAAGAGAAGAAAATAAGAGAGAAAGAAAAGGAGACACCCGGACCAGTGAGACAGCCACTAGCCAGCAGACACAGTGTAGATCATACAGAAATAAAAGTAAAAAGCCTCAAGGCAAAAGGTAGATAAAGACAAATAGGTCAATTTAAGTTTAAAGAGATAGCCGGAAAGGAGCCTAAGGTAGGCCAAGCATTCAAAACTAAAACGAAACCTCCGTATCACGATTTGGGACCTGGTAGGTCAAAAAAGAAAGCCTAGTACAGAATATGGTTCTTGAAAGTATTAATCTGCTTTAATTACATAGAATGCATCCTAGGAATTCTCGGAACATGCAGACCTTCAGTTAAATCATAAACCGAGTAATGCTCGAGTTATTCCTAACTCAGTAGGAAATTTAAACCTAAACTAATATTTATGTGCTATGGTCATTTCATCCAACAAATCACATCTTCTTTCAATAAATAATTTTGATTTTATGAAACTGTGTATCACCTTTACATACACTCTCTCACCTCAATCTTTAATTAACCCATGGAAGATATTTTAATAATTTCCTTGAATTTTAGTTCCTTGGTATTTATATCCTCTTAGAATTTGCAAATTTTCCATCTTAAAAAGTGGTTCTTATATCTCTTGCAATATTGCCATGCATTCATTTAGGAAGAAATCATAGATTTAGTACATAACTTTGGAATTAAAAGGACAACACACATGCACACAAACACACACACACACCTTTTCTCCTTTAGGTCCTGGCAATCCAGAGGGTCCTGGTTGACCTTGATGGCCCTATAAGAAGAGGAATAAATAAAGAGACAGTTCCCAGACCACATGGTCATGTACTATCTAATGCTACCAAGTCCAAGCTATCACACATTTCAGTGTTCTGAGAAGAAAAGTAAGACACACATTATTGGAGCTTGAGAATTAAATATATCACAATGCTTTATCAAGAAAACAAACCTTCTTTATAAACAACAGGGTTTACTTTATTTTCTTAAACTTACTAGAACTTTCATTTTTTTGGTGGTGGATAAGTGCATAGACACATATGGATATGTAGTGAAGGTGTAAAATCCAGTGTGAATCTTCACAATATCCATTCTAACTGTACAGAAGTTTATTGAGATGTGTAGTCCTTGGGTCTAATCTCATTGAATGATGCTTTTCATTTGCATGCTTTTTTAAAATAAAGTTTCAATAAAGAAAAGTGAATCTTAATTTGCACATTTGCGCTATAAACTAAAATGCTTTCTTGTCTTGAACAAATACATATATGAATATATTTAAAATTAGAAATGTTTACTCTGTATCCTGGTATTCCTGGTTCTCCATCAGGTCCCATCAATCCTAATGGACCCTAAAAATGAAAATAAAGATAAGAGAGAAAATAAACAAGTGATTTGTTAAGCATCTATGTCTATTATTGAAACCTTCATCTTTAGATTTTCTACATAGTATAATTGGGAAAACAGAAATATGACACCCCCAATTTTTGTCTGTGTTTCTTCTGAACTGCAGAAGTCCTACAAACAATGTCTCTGGTTTATTTCTGGTATGTGCCTATTAAAAACATGCTCACTTACTGGAATGCTGCTGGCCCCTAGAAGGCTCTTGGAAATACAGTTCATGTCTGTCAAAGTTTGTGGTCACTGGATATCAGAAAGTGGAACCTGATAGTGTTTGATATTGTGACTTTAGGATTCAGAACAGCTCCATCCTCATAGATGCTTCCTGGAGCATGGCTTTAATATGGGCCAAAGTTGACAGATTAGAAATACTGGCAATATGTGTGTCATTACCATAATAAGATTATAGTTATCAGTATTTTACAGATGACCAAGTGATATAAATTAAAGGCTGATCAGGAAATGCTCCTAATCTATTCAAAAGATGACTCAGACAGGTGAAAAACAGATAAGTAGTAATAGTAAAAATGGCCTAATTCTCTCATTATCTAAGAGTCTGCACACGGGATTCTCCTGTTTGGGTCTCAAAACAAAGAGGAGGTAAGGAAATGACAGCACAGAGTAGGTATGTGGTTTGCCATGTGCTCTGCTAGGGAACTGTGAGGATCTGTGTGTAGTGTCACACCTGACCAAGCTGCTCCATTGTATCTCATATTTTTTGTTTGATATATTTCTAAAAAAAGGAAAAAGAAAAGTTTGTGCTACAATTATTAACCATGAATCAGGATGTTTAGGACGATTTGGGTTGGAACACATTTCAGTTTGAGAAAGAACTATGAAAAGTCAATTTAAATAAGAATTCAGTCATGATAGGTTACAGAGATTTTTCTACTGGAATGTATTGATTCAGTCACAGTACTAACTAAAAAAACACAAGAAAAATTGCTAAGGCTTTTAAAGAAGATTATATTAGATTAAGATGAACGAATGACATGAGAAAGAGAAGGGGAGAGTGGAAAGAAATTTGTTTAATTGAATTAATTCTGGAAGATAAACATAGTTTCTGAGCCAAAAATTTTGTGATTTGAGGCCCAAATTACGTCTGAACATATGCAAGGCAGAAAGTCATTTCTGGTGTGCAAACGGTTTCAGAGAAGTTTCAAACTCTAAAATAAAGAGATTGAAAGGGCCAGGTGGAGTCAACTTGACTGATTTGGAGAAAGAGTCGGAAGCTTTTCCTGTTTCCTTGCTTGTTCTGGGTACCGGACAGCAGCAGCGTATCCTTAGAGGTTAAACGAGGCAGCGTGGCAACTGTGTCCCGACGGCGGGCGTGACTGAAAGCAGCTGCTGGCTCGAAGGGTGGATAAATGGTAGCTGCTATCAGAAGAAATAAAACATGTGCAGCATAATGGAAATCCCATGCTCCTCAATGTACCTAAGAGCGTATCTGTTGATGCACAGACGTTATGGTGCAAGGGTTTAGCGACTTTTTTAGACATCACCAGGAGAGGAAGAGAGGGCCAAGGATGTGAGAAGCTCGGGGAACGGGCTTCATATGACAGAAATAGGTGGGATTTTGTGGTCACACACCCACAGAGAGCACACAGCTTTACAAATATCCAGTACCTAATGGCTAAAAACAAAATTTTAACCAAGTTCTTCAAGGCAGGAATCCCAGATTACATTCTGTGAGTAGGATGAGACACAATCAGGAAGGAGCAAGAGACTTTAAAAAGGAATCTACTTGAATTTAGAATTCTTCAGCACAACTGTTCCTGAGAAGAAAAAAAATCCTGACTTACAGGCTGTTGCTAAGTGGATGCTGGGAAAATAACAACATAAAAACAAGAGGAATTTAGCCACTGCCAGACAGGAAAAGGCAGACTAAAATGTATTCACTAAACGAAGAACAAAGGGGCCTCCCTGTGGCCATTGAACATTTGTAGAAGGTTCTTAGTTTCTCTGATGTCTCAGCTATTTCATTATCTTCAGGGTGTTTGAGGGGCCCTGAGGTTTTGGAGGTGTTCAAGTGGCTTATTTTCTAATATTCTGTGTGTTTCTTGCTGTGATTTGCACATCTCTTTGGATGGATGTGTCCCTCGGTTATATTTCTTTCTTTTAAGCCTGTCTTTTGGGTGTTTCTTTAGCCTTCTGTGAGTCTTCTTCTGTGACACTAACGTCTGCTTAGGGGGAGCAGGCAGCACTCACAGATACAATGATCTGACAACCACTGTCGTGCGTGAAATCACTTGAGCTTCACCCCAGTAAGGAAAGGGAGGGCACGGAAGAGCGGGGGGACTGTTAGTGTAAATGTGGCAAGGGGATTTTCCCAATCCAATGTGTTAATAAGAATCAAAAGGAGGAGAAATGGGTAAGGGGAAAACAGGAAAAGCATGAGACAGCAACAAAGGGGTAGGAGAACTCAGTATCTACTCGTGAAAGAATGAAGGTAAATTCCACACCTGTCTTCCTGCTCACAAATTCAAAACGCAGCAAAGACCAGAATGCAATAACTGAAACTCTGACATAAGCAAATGTTGTAGACTACAGCAAAATTTACTCTCCTAGTTGAAACTGTCATTTAAGAAAGAGAGGATATTTCTCTAAAGGAGGAAAGTCTGTTCTGGAAATGATATTCCACCACGAGACCTCAGGAGTGTTCTCACTAGGGACAGTTTCAGCTTCTCATCCAAGAGCTGCAGTCCTTACTGCTCTCCAAGTTCCAGTCAATGTAAAAAGTTAGAAGGATAAACAGAAATATGAGAGCAACGAGTAAGTGGAAAGATACCTCCTGCTTCTCGTAGGAAGGCCAGGTAGTGGGAGGGACTGAGGAGCTGAAGCTGAAGTTCACAACCAGATGGGCATCAGAGCCAGGCGTCTCTGAGGGACCTCAACGGCCACAACAGCACGACAGACAGAACAGGCTGCTATAGACTGACTGACTGTATGAAACCACGGAGTATTTGGGTTTAGTTACAGTAAAAGTAGCCTTACCCTAAAGTGCAAAATACATTGATTGTTCAATAACAGAATTAAGAAAACAGTAAGTGGGGGAAGACAAACGTGTATCTCCCATAACTAAGAAAGAAAAAAAAATCTCCACATGGCTTAAAGAATTAAAAACAATGTTATAAATATTTTAGGACAAGAATATGGATAAATTTTTTTATACTTTTGTTGGAGATAGAATTACTTTCTTTTTTGTTTTTTTGTTTTTTGTTTTTAGAGACAGGGTTTCTCTGTAGCTTTGGTGCCTGTCCTGGAACTAGCTCT
>LOJH01010515.1:21085-32600 GCA_001685095.1 Ellobius talpinus
AGCTAGAGCTAATGGGCCAAGCAATGATTTAATTAATACAGTTTCTGTGTGGTTTTTTCAGGGCTAAGCTAGGTGAGCGGCCAGGACAAACAAGTGGCCTGGCTCTCCTTGCAACAATAGACAACCTTTACAATCCTCAAAGGCTCTTCAAACACACACTAAACTGGGCCCTGTGGTGTGTAACTGTAATATTGGCACTTAGGCTGGAGCAGGATGATCACAAGCTATAATAGATGAATCTGTCTTTAAAAAAAAGTCAAATTAGCTGAATTTTTCTAGTTTAATACAGCCTTTCTCTTTATCCTCTACAAATTTGATTAACGTAAGAGAGTAAAAGGACTATTTACTTTGATTCCTAATTAAGTTCTTACCATTCTGTAATTTCTTCAATTAGAAATATTATACTTTAAAAATAAATTGCCTAGAAATTGTTAATATTCTCATTATTAAAGAATTTCATTTCCTTTCTCTTTTTAAAAGTTGGGTCTCCCAGACTGGAGAAATGGCTCAGGCGGTTAAGAAACCGGCTGCTCTTCAGAACCAGGGTTTGATTCCCAGTACCGACATGGTGGCTTACAAACCACTGCAACTCCAGTTCCAGGGAATCTGAAGCTGTCTTCTGACCACATGGACATCAGGTATGCATATGATACACATGGATACATGCAGGCAAAACACTAATACATGTAAAATATATCTTGGAAAAAATTAAAATCTTGGGGGCTGGAGGGGTGGCTCAGTGTTTTAAAAGCACTGGTTGCTCTTCCAGAGAATGAAGGTTCCAATCCCAGCACAACACGGCTGTTCCTAACCACCTATAATGCCAGTCTTAAGGGAGGTGACATGCTCTTCTAGCTTTGGCAGCACAGACATACATAAAGGCAAAACAATCATATACAAAAAAATACTTAAAAATTTAAAATAAATCAGCATCTCTCTGTATTACTCAGGCTGGCCTCAAACTCACTATGTAGCCCAGGCTGGGTCTCAAACTCACATCCTCCTGTCTCAGCCTGCTAAACGCTGAGAATTTAGGTGTGTGCCACTATGTTCAGCTAAGATTATCTTGTATGGGACAGAATTAGCCCTGAAGAAATAGTTATTAGTTGAATGATTTCTGAATAATAAAGATTATTTACTAGCTGCCTTTCGTAGTTCATGGACAATAGTAAATTACACACTTACACCAATATGATGTGTCTAGAAACACTAATGCACTTAATTCTAAGAACAATTACTTCGAAGTATCTGTAATTACTACAATCTTGGATAACATAACTTAGATAGGGAGAATTTCTTAAAAATGTCCCCGTCAATCCTTGTCAAAACAGACACTGATAGGGAAGTCTGCCCTATTCTCCTTATTGCCCCTAGTGCTGCCAGGAAACCCAAAAAAGCAAATGGAAGGCTCTGAAGAATTTGGGGGCTAGAATTACAGTTTTGCTCTCTCTTGAGTTTGGCCTCTAGGAAGTGTTTAATGAATATGACACATTTTACCCTTGGTTCTACAACCTATCATTCAAGTAAATAAAATATTATTAATAAGGAAGTGTAAAAAGTCATAGACGTTACAGTACCTTTAGTAGAGCAGCTATACATTAGAAACAATCAAATGTTCTTCAACTTAAGTAAGATCTAACAATAAAACCTACTTCAGAGACAGAGAATGGCAAGTTTGAGGCCACCTTGTGCTACACACCAAGACTCTCTCTCTGAAGCAATTAACTATTGATACATGCACAATTTGGATAGATCTCAAAGGGGATTGTGCTGAGTAAAACTTATCAATTTCAAAAGGTTATTTTTTATGATTCCACTTATGCAACATTCTTGAAAAAATTAGAGATGAAAATGAGAATATTAATGGAATAAACTGGAGAGGAAGGATGGAACGAAGGAGATAAGTGGCATAGAATCTTTATTGGTACACACAATCTACACATCACTAAACTGTACAGAACTAAACACACAAGTCTAGGTTTCACACATACACAAGTGTACTTACAGAATTTGTGTGATCTGAATAAGGCTAGTAAATTATACCAATAAAAATTTCTTGGATGTGCTAATATATAATATATATAAAGTGTAACCAGTATAGTGGCATACATCCGTAATCCCAGCATTAGAAGGTTGAGGTTAGAGGACTTCATGAGTTTAAGGCCAACCTGGGTTATAGAGTGACTTTCAAAGGAAGCAAATAAAACTATACAATATACTACCAGTGGGAAAACCTAGGTAAAGGGTATGCGGGATCTCTGCACTCTTTCTTAAAAATTACATGTGACTTAAAATAATAAGAAAAAAGTGATTTGCTTTTAAAAGATTTGCAAAACAATAAAAAGGGAAAGCTTGTATTATAACTGGTAAAAGTAAACTGGTGTGCTTTTATTTAAAATAATAATAATAACAATCCTTCACAGCCGCTGAATTCCTAACCCTGAATTTCCTTCTCTTTGGGTAATGACAAACTCAAGAGCCTTGGAAGCACTAAGCAAAGCATCATTCTTGCAGAATGAAGAACTTATGCCCCATAAAATAGAGACTGGAGTCAGCAGTTTTTGTCTTTTCTTCTCAAAATGTGGGGATTTTTATTTGCTGACAAATTTTTTTGTTTTTAATTTTGGCTGACTTCTAAAACTCAGGTCTGCTTTTGCAAGTGAAAAAGAGCCAAAGATGAAGTGGATGCTTGCCATGAAATAAAGAGTATTTTTTTAGACAAGAAACAATGAAGTGTAAAATCCATATAAACTTCAAAAGAAAATTCTTGGAAAATATGGAAAGACCTCTCTTTTATCTTATAAGCATTCAACACCTGTGAGGCATTTGTTCTGTCATGTGGATCAGCTCTGAAACACGTTTATGTGTACGTGTGTTTTTAAATTTTAGCATTTGCTATTCATCAAGTCAATTAGGTATCTACAATTAGAACCCCTATAAAGTGAGCTTTAATCCTGCTCCACACCCATCGGAAGGAATGAGGCTATACAACAATGCAGCTCCTGTATGAACAGGTAGTCTGTTCAACAAAGTATTTGGAATCCTAACACTAGCAACCTGAGAACCTATTGAGGAAACAGTGCTCAAAAGACTAAGTACTACAGGACATCAATTAATCATATACCTATTCATTCTATGAATTTTGGAGGAAACCAAACAATCAAGGGCAAGCATATGTTGTTATATTACACTAAACAAGTTTAAGAGGTCATAAATGAGACAAGAGTTCAATTTGTGATGTATAAGCAAAAATCAATGCTACTAATTCCTGTTTTAGTTTTTTACCCAGATAAAAACCACATGTAATGACTACTGTCACTTCAGTTACTTATGTTATTTAAATAGAAATGATTAAACTAGTACCACTTTTTTTAATAAGTAACAGCTTAATAGATCAAATAATTTGATTTTACCCCCCAAAATCCTATTTCTCTAACTACATAATCAATTATTTCTATTCTAAAATGAAAACATAATCTTTTGTTTTTTTCAAGACAGGGTTTCTCTATGTAGCTTTGGAGCCTGTCCTAGAACTCACTCTGCAGACCAGGCTGGCCTCAAACTCACAGAGACCCATTTGTCTCTGCCTCCTGAGTGCTGGGATTAAAGGCATGCGCCACTACTGCTTGGCTTTGAAAACATATTTATAAAATCAGTTGTACTTAACGTATATGTACTTTAATATTTAATTATCTCAAAATAAACTAATTGCTGTGAATTTCACTGACTTTATAGCAGGTATGAATGCAAGTAATAATATGTGAGAGCTACTTAGAGAGCTCTTAATGAATAGGCCCTTGTTCTATGAACCAAAACTGTTGATTCTGTAGTCATAATGTAACTTTTTGATGAAACATTTTCAAGTAAGCAGAACAATAAACAACCAAAATCAGACTCAAGGTGTAGTTGTGCTATCATGGTAGAGACTCCAACCTGTTCCATTTTCTTTAATCAGTTGCAATTATGTCCCCTAAACCACCCAGTTTTCTATGAAAATGACTTATGAGACAAAGAAATTATATTGATAGCAGAAGCTAGTGTGAACAGAGAACACTATAAAATGATATGAAAAACAAATATTCTAAATTCTACTTTACTACCTGTGCTTTTAATAAACCTGATACTGAGATTTTAAAAAAAAATCCTACCCAAATATACTCTTAGGACTTTTAAAATTTAAAGGATTTGGAAACTTTTATTTAAATATGAAAATTCTATTAGAACCTGTTATTCTGAATTCAAAGCATAGAGTTGTCTATTCTCAATAACAATTTAGACACTAGAATGAACAATGAAGGATACAATTATGCTAAAAAGAGTAAAAATTTAGTGACAAATATCACTAGGATAACCCCTGTAAAGAATGCAGCTTGCAAATTGCTGATTTTCAGCATAAGAGACCACTTATTCTTTCTTAGTTTTAAAAGAAATGCATGTAGCTTATTATATCATGATCAGTGAACAGAGTTTTGTATATGGCATATCATCGATATTGTTTTATTATGTTTTGGTCAAACGAATCAAACAAGAAATCCCAAATGCTATACACAGCAGGGTATACAGAAGCATGGAATTTCTGGGTATATTTCCTTTGCTGTCTATGTAAAAATTATGCATCACAAGTACTGTTTACTTTTCCTATTATTTCTCCTTTGTCTTTTACTGACATGAAGCTTTAAAACGTAGTGAGTCAATTTTGATTCCTGTATATACTTCAAAACCTGTGATGTCCAGACACGTCTATATTTGATGTCTTGCAAACAGCTTCTTGTATTGGTTTTTCTAAGTAGATCCCCCACCTTCTTTTTTAAAGTAAGCATCCCCTAGGCAGGTCTTTGATGTTATTACATAGTCCAATTTTATATGGAACTATACCACATTGACAAATGAGTAATAATAAAAAAAGTCCTCTTTTGATGGGAAATATCTAGTAACCCAAACTAAATTTTTAAAAACATCAATTTTCTACAAATAGTGTTTACCATGCTAAGCATGGTGGCACATGCCTGTGATCCCAAGTCTAGGAGGCTGAGGCAGGAAGAAATTGAGTCTGAGGCCTGCCTTGGTTACATAGCAATTTCTAGACCAGCTGGGCGCCATAGTGAAACTCTGTCCTATATGAACAAAAACCACACCTCCAAGAATCCATAAACAGGAAACAAGCCTGCTTCTTATCCCCTATCTTAATGTTTTTGTAGCACACACATTCCTGGGACTATGAAGCCTATTAAAGAACAGCAACAAGGACTGCACAACATAAAAGAATTATCTACTATAAAACAAAGGTCAGCTATCTACTATGTAGTATTTGTCAGATTTAATAACAATTATGCTGCTTTGCTCAACAAATATATCATTTATTTTTCTTAATGCTGCTTCATAAAATAGAGGTCTCCTGAAGACCCTGTTTATGGAAGAACAAAAAGAAGAAACCTGTCAAGATATATTTCCCTATTAAGTTAAGACAGAAAATAAAACTTTAAATGGTATGTTAGTCAGTTTTCTAGCACTATAATTAGATACTTGGCTAGGCAGTGGTGGTGCAAGCCTTTAATCACAGCACTCGGGAAGCAGAGGCGGGCGGATCTGAGTTTGAGGCCAGCCTGATCCACAGAGAGTGTCAGGACAGCCAAGGTGACACAGAGAAACCTTGTCTCAAAAAAACTTCAAATTAGAAAGAGCAAAGATTAGACTGGCAAGATGGATCAACAAGTACAGATGCTTGCTGTCAAGTTTCATGACCTGAGTTCAATCCCTTGAATTCATATGGTGGAAGGAGAAAACCATCTCCCAAACATGTCCTCTGACCTCAACTCATCTGTCTGTCTTATATGTAAATATCTCCAAGACAGGGATAGGAAAAAGGCTAACCACTGCAGGGCATGACTGTAATACCTTTAATACTAGCACTTCAGGAAGTAGGGGCAGGAGGAGCAGGAATTCAAAGTCACCCCAACCATACAGCAAGGTCAAGGTCGACTTGAGCTTAGTGACTCCTGTTCTAACTGCCCAGCCCCCTACAAACCAACAACCTCAGAAAATAACAAGGTATATAAATGAACCACAGACAAAGAAATACAAATTAAACTTAAACAGCCCTTGGGAGAGAGAGGCAGGAGGATGTGTTCACGCCTAGGATACATCATCATATACTACCTCAAAATTTTTATAAAGAAAAAATTCTATTTGATACAACATGGAAATAAAATGCTTAGGTAACAAAGGACTCATACACTAAAAATCATAAAATCTTCCTGGAAAAAAAAAAACATTCTAGAAGGCACTAATACATGCCAAAATGTTTCATGTTCATGGTCAGCCTCAATTACATAGGGAATTTGAGCCAGGGTTAGATCCTATAAAAGAAAAGAATAGGGCTTGGCACTGGTGGTGCACGCCTTTAATTCCGGCACTTAGGAAGCAATGGCAGGCAGATCTCTGAGTTCAAGGCCAGTCTGGTCTACAAAGCGAGTCCCAGGACAGCCAGGGCTGTTATGCAGCAAAACTGTCTTGAGGCTTGCTGCTGGGTAGGACAACCTGAGTTTGATGTCCATGGGACAGACACTCCTCCCTATAAATTAATAAGTAAGTGTTTTATAAATAATCAATATTTGAGACTTTTTGCTAAAAGTTTTTTTCCAGTATCCCACTGGCAGGTGTCTGCGACAGACATTCACTGAACATGGTTGCTCTCTCAGAATGATGGTGATAATGAACATATATTGGTTATTATATGCCAGGCATCTTCCAAACACTCCATATACATTCAGTTATGTAACACAGAGATCATCTTCATATACATGAGGCATCTGAAACAGTACGAAGTTAAATAACTTGTACAGTTACCATCTCTACTCAAATCAGATAAAGGAAATGGCTTTTTGATACTTGTAGTTAAATCTATAACTTATAGGCCTCTCCACTGTAACTCATGCCTCTGTCTCAATACAGCACCTCTTGAATCCACTCACAATCAACAGAAGTAGAGTACTCAAGAGCCAATCCTAGCTGGGTGTGTTGGTCCACACCTTTAAGCCTACCACTTGAGAGGCAGACGTAGGATGATCCCCAAATTCAAGGCTAATATGGTCTACAGAATGAGTTCTGTAGACAGCCAGGGATACACAGAGAAACCCTGTCTTGAACCACCTCCCCAAAGAGCTATCCTAAAAATAAAGTTGGTGAGACTCTCCTCAGCATGTACATACTGCTAACCTGAACATATCTGCTTTTAACCTACATGCTGAACAGACCCCCCATCACATTACCACTTAGAAATAAACCAGCTGTCTAATAATTCTTTGGGGGGGGATCAAGGTCTCATTTTCAATTTTTCTAAAGTCTTCTCAGGAAACTGTCTTTCTCATCCTCCCATCACCTTTTTTACCTGGATGTACCCAACTGTAAAACCTGATCTGAAAGAAAATCATAAGCACATACTGGTTTTTCCCTTATCTTCCGAACACAATACACTACATTAAAATTCTATCACATAGCAAATACTCAAAATACATTCTGGGATTAGTATCTCTATGTACAATGGGACTTACAGGTTCCTTTGATAGTTCAGAATCTACTGAGGCTGTTATCATAAGGCTAAATTAAACTCAGAACTGATGGGGGCTCACACTTCAGCGTCACTGCAGTGCGATGTTAAAGGTGTGGGGCACTGTAATACAGAGCACATGGCTGCAGGGACAATCAGGAAAGACTCACAGGGTTGGGAGTATAAGAGTGGGAGAGCACTCACTTGGCATACGTGAGGCCTTGGCTTCCTTCCTCAGCATTACCACAAAAAAACACCTAATTTGTAATAGGGAACCTATCTCGTATGTAAGGAAACTCTATCATACATTAAAGATCTGAGAAAAACCTTAAACTTCTGATCCTCTTGCCTCTCCCTCTGAAGGACTTGGATTATAGGTGTGTGCCATATCATTTGGTTTATGTGGTACTGAGAGATTTACCTGAGTATACAAGCCAGGCAAGCATTCCATCAACAGAGCTACATCCCTAGTCCCCAAGGTATCTTTAATACAAATATTTATATGCTCATCCTAATCACAACTACTTAATCTTCTGTACATTCACTGCACTCCATATAAGTCTCCTGAGCTCTTACTTCACTGCACTGTACATGACTGTTTCCATGACCATCTGGCAGCCTACAGCAGCTGTGAAAGGAAGCTGCCATTCACGTTTGTATGAAAGTTCAGTAGCAAACAGCTCCTGAAAGGCTTGTCATTTACTTAAATGGCACTTTTATGTCTAAAGATAATCCTGTAAATAACAGTAGAAAAAAAGATAAAAGATTATATAACAGTTAAGATCTCAATGAAATCAGAATTCAAATCTAAGTCTTCAGTCAATAAATTCTACTTTTTTTTTAGCATATTTCCACAAGTAACAAATGACAAGTCTATAAAAACTATGGTCAAATCATAAAGCATTACAACAGTAAATGCCCTTTAAAGGTGGAACATTTGCTCCTAAATAATGTTATTTCTATGTGAAAATATATAAAATGATCAAAGCTAGTTTCTATTACTATAGCCTCAAGCACTTGAGGAAAGACTTTACCTTGTACTTCCTTATCATGAGATTCTTTTAGTTTTGTCCAGAGCTCCTTGAAGTCACTGGACACATCTGAAGAGTTAGGGCTTCCACAGTTGCTTCCCGAAATGCTCATCTTCTTACCAGGCTTCACACTTCTGTTTGTGGATGTTTCCCCCGACCTTTCTCGTTACCTTACATAGGTGTGAGGTTGTCTCTGAAGTGTTCAAATACCTGAAATGGCAAATTACAATGTGTCATCTTTTGCATATCTGCTTATGTAATTTGAAATCAGGATGAAGAAGTCCAGCTAGTTTTAAGTTTTCTTTATCTATTTACAAGCAATCATTTGGAGAATTTGGGAAGAGAGAGGAAAGAAGATAATGGTGAGAGCAGGGTGTGGCTGAGAGGCAACGGCAGGTGGAGATCTGAGTTCAAAGCCAGNCCTTTCTCGTTACCTTACATAGGTGTGAGGTTGTCTCTGAAGTGTTCAAATACCGCTCCGAGCCTCCCTGGAAGCCCTCGGGAGCGCAAGGCCGACAGCGGTGTCCTCCGGGCCGGGAAGGCCCCACCGCTCGCTCCTACCCTCCTTCCGCCGCGTTCCCTCCCTCGCCAGGCGGCCGGACCCACGGCGGGGACGGCCACAGCCTCCCAGAGGAAGGCCGGAGGGCGCCCGGCCCCGCCCGGCCCGAGCCCTGCCTCGTATTTCTTTTTTAATTATTTAACTTTATTTTATGTGCATTGGTGTGAAAGTGTCAGATCCCCTGGAACTGGAGTTACAGACAGCTGTGAACTGCCATGTAGGTGCTGGGAATTGAACTCGGGTCTCGGGAAGAGCAGCCAGCAGCATTTTTTTTAAAAGATTTATTTATTCATTTGTATACAGTGTTCTGTCTGCATGTGTGGCTGCAGGCCAGAAGAGGGCACCAGATCTTACTACAGTTGACTGCGAGCCACCACCATGTGGTTGCTGGGAAATGAACTCAGAACCTCTGGAAGAGCAGGCACTGCTCTTAACGGCTGAGCCATCTCTCCAGCCCCGCCAGCAGCATTCTTAACTCATCTCTCCAGGGAAATTTTTAAAGATGTTCCAGGAATGTGACTGCTCTCCCCCATGCCTTCTCTGTACTGTGTACTCTATTTCCCTCATGGGGTCTGGCTTCCTGTTACAGTGTCAGATACAACCTCCACTGGAGCCAACAGAGGGTGAGGCCTGTCTAAAACTCCATTTATTGGTGACTTCCCTGACACCAGGTCCATAAAGCTCTTATCTGTCAGCAGCTGAAGAATTCAGTGAGCCCCAGGAACAGCCCCACACCTAGGAACCTAAGGCAAGTCAAGATAAGCGAGGGTAATAAAGCCAGTGTGGCTGTGTACAATACTGACACCTCTGCCAACAATTATGCTACAAGACACTGGGCATTTCCCTAAGAAACCTTCTCCCACTTCTCCCAGTCAATCACACACGTATCTTGGGGCTCACTTCCTCTCTGATGCTGCGCATACTTTGTATTTTCTTAGATTGTTTCAGAGTTTTATGTTTGTTTTCAGAGTTCAGTCAAGCCTGAGCCTGACATCCTCAACAAGCTAGACTCTGCCACCCAAACTCAACATATCAATTAAAAAGACAAATGTGGGGCTAAAGAGGTGGTTCCGCAATTGAGTGTGTGCTGCTCTTCCAGGGGATGTGAGTTCGGTTCCCAGCACCCACACAGGACAGCTCACCATTACCTGGAACTTCAGTTCCAGGGAATCTGGTGCCCTCTTCTGGCCCTCCTCAGGCACACACAGAAACATACACATAAAAATAAAATCTAGATAAGCTAACTTTTAGGATAGTTTTATGTCGATTTGACACACGCTATAATCCCCTGAGAGGAGGGAAGCCCAATTAAGAAAATGCCTCCATAAGATGGAGCTGTAGGGCCTTTACTTAATTAGCGGTTGAGCGGGGATGGGCCAGCCCATTGTGGATGGGACCATCCCTGGGCTGGTGATCCCGAGTTCTCTAAGAATGCAGACAGAGCAAGTCACGAGTTACAAGTCAGTAAGCATCACTGCTCCATGGCTTCTACCTCAGCTAGAGCCTCGAGGCCCCTCCCCTGTTTGAGCTGCTGTCCTGACTTCCTCTAATGATGTCCTCTGATGTGGAAGCGTAGGCTGAATGAAGCCTTTCTTCCCCAAGTGTCTTTGGTCATGGTGTTTCATTGCAACAACAGTAACCCTGACTAAGATAGGATAGAAATATGGGGACATTTATAAAGATATGGAGAAGTAAAAGAGCCCTTCACTCTAGAACCTGGTTGAAGCCTCCTAAGACAGCAGCACAATTAGCATTTACTGTGAACTTGAAGGCATAGAGTTAATATTTCTCTTATATGAAAGTACTTGCAAGTAAGAATACTAAAGAACAGTTAACTAGTCTTAAGGCCAGAATATACACAACCTCAGGTCAGGCAGGTCTCACCACTCCCAGACAATCTCACAAAAACTATTCTGTGTTAACCTCAGGCTGTGTCCTGCTCTAAGTCACTCCACACAGTGTAAAACTTTTCAGGTTGTGCCTTGCCCTGGGAGAGTAAGTAACTTTTGAGTCCATTTTAGGATGCACTGTGCACCTGGGGGGATAAGCAATGTAACCATCTATCCAGCTCCACATGATATGAGCTGATAAATGACTTTTCTGGGAGCAAAGAGGGTCCCACCTATAAATTTATCAGGATGACTGAGACTGTAGATGCATATGGGTATATTAGCATCCTACCAGGAGGGCCAGTGAGATGGCTCAGCTGTTAGACACTTGCCGCCAAACCTGGAGACCTGTGTTCAATATACTGGATCCACGTGGTAGGAGACAGCCCACTCCCACAGATTGCCCTCTGATGCCTGCACAGGCTATAGTGTGTATGCTGCTTCCCCAACACACACACACACACACACACACACACACACACACACACAC
>LOJH01010516.1:4451-15722 GCA_001685095.1 Ellobius talpinus
AAAAAATCCCTGGAGTTTCCTGGGAGTTAAGCCCACTCTACAGGCTCCATGCCCGCAAGGTTGCTGTGTTAAGAAATAAGACAGGCAACACCTGAGGAACAACACCTAAGACTAATCTCCGGCCGCCTCGTGCGCACATGCATAGACACACATTTAAAAGTTCTAAATCCTTACTTTAAGACAAGTTTATTGATTAAGGATGCAAAGACAAGATGCTACCACATAAGCAACTTAGAAATCAATATGCTTGAACAACACGTGAAAGTGGTTGATCTGAAGGAGAAAGGCTTACATCCCTGCTGTAAAGGATCATAAATCAATTTATTAATTATATGTATGTATAACTATGGAAAGAATAAGAATGAGTAGCATATAGAGGAATAATATCATTTTGAAACAAAATAGCAAGGTTAACAGTAGTAGAGAGTAGAATGTATAGTGGCGAATGAGACAAAATAAAAAGAAGAGTGAATTTTGAGAATTTCAAACTAAGGGGCTTTGACTTTATTGAAAAGAACAAGACACAAAATTATATAAATCAATTTGTGAAAAGATGGTTCTATGAGAAGCACAGGTTTTAGTTTGAGAAGGATAAAATAAGAGGCACAGGAATGCATAAAATATTGAAATATTTCAGGCAAAAGACAACTGGGCCTGAGGTTGCTCCTGAGAGATTGGGCATATTGGTCACCTCTGCCTCCCCCACTTCTTCCTGTTGCTTTGCCAGCTCTAAAACTCACTTTGTTCCAGGGTCAATTGTGTGTGTGAGAGAGAGAGGGGGGGGAGAGAAAGATTTTGTACATATGCCTGACATGAAATTACTTTTCCTAAAAATGAACAAATAACCATAGTTTCCATGTATACAAAAGTAGTTACATTGTATTTTACACTGTGGAATCATATACTTATGTGTGGGTCCTATGTGTCAGCAATGTAAGCAGACAAAAAATATTGCCTAAAGTGATCTTTATGCCATCAACTGGGGTTTTAATAGAAGCTTGGGAAATAAATAAAATGATCTAATGTTATTGATTTAACGAATCTCTGACTCAGTAAGCCAACTTCAAGATCCTTTAAAAGGATTCAAAATGAAGCTGATACTCAAACCTTTGCTAGTTCTCCAGTATAAAGTATAAATGGAAAAATCCAGTCCTTTAGATCTGGTCAGCCCTGTGTAGGAGAAGCCCATTTTGTTATTTATCTCTTCTTGTGTGGTGTCACACAGCAGAGTCTTTTTCCTCAGACATTCTGTTATCAGCTCTTTATTTTGGCTCTACTTCTGACATGATCATTTTTCTCCCCTGTGTTACCATTTGTTCTCTCTCTCTTCCCTCCCTCTCCTCCTACCTCCCTCTTCTTCTATCTTCTCACCCCCTCTCTCCTCTTCCCTTATCAGAGGTCATCCAAGTTCTGTATTTCATCAGCTCACTAATATTTCTGTTGTTAATCAGATATCTTAGCTTCTATGAATATGTATTCCATAGACCTATTTACTCTACCACCACTTAACTATTTTTTATTGTTTTATATATTTTTAGTTCCCTTAAAATTAAGCCATATTTGCCTTGGGGTGGTGGTACATGCTCTTAATCCCAGCACTCAGGAAGCAGAGGCAGGAGAACCTCTGTGAGTTGGAGCCTGGTCTGCATACTGAGTTTCAGGACAGTTAAGGTTGTTACACAGAGAAACCCTGCCTCGAAAAACAAAACAAAAAAGCAATTCTCAGTCCTTCTCCTTGCCCTTCAGTCCCACTTTAGGAAATGTTTAATCAAAGTGAACAGGTCAACATAACAATAACAGAAAACATAAAAAATAAAGTGATTTTTTATACAGAAGTTATTTAAATTGTGGATTAAGTAAAAATACCTTTCATTCTCAACTATTTTTAAATTTCCCAGTATGCAACAATGAATGTATAGTATGAATTCATGACGTAAAATGGTGATGAAGACAGACCATGACTTGCACAATGTCATGATCTGAATGTGTTCTGATATATAGATGAGCTATCCACTAAACGTAAATCTGACCACACCGGAGATGGCTCCTGGATTCATGGGGTCTGTATATAGGTGGAGGATCAAGATGTGAAACATTCACAGCAGAGGTTCCCCATAAGACAAAACACTTCTCATCAAGCAAGTTACAGTAAGAAATACCTGGTAGAGTACCCTAGTCAAGGCCTGCTCCACACGTCAGCTTACATATTCTTAACTTTGTGTATACATCCTTAGATATGTTATATGATGACTGAATTTCTGATAAAACACCTATAGCCTAGTCAATCCCCACCATTGCAAGTAAGAAGCATTCAATAAATGTGAGGTACTGCTATGGCATTAATAAATAAGATGCCCATTGAAAACTCCAGGGAAACTTCAAGGTGAATTTTAAGCACCTGACGGCCTGTAATATTCCTTCATATTACAACACTTCAGGTAAAACAATAACTGCTCATAGAAAAATGTATTGCTCACAAAATACAGAAAAGACATAGGCATCATCTCTCGTTCATTGTCAATGAGACATAGTTCTATTTATGTGGTGTAGGAAACAGAAAAGACCAAGGTTTATAAAACTATTTTTAAATAAAAATGTGTTTGTGTATGTGTGTGTGCTTGTGTGCGTGCATGTTTAATTTTTATGAAAGCCTTAAGCAAAACTAGAACAAAGAAGAATTGTTTTTCCAAATCTAGGGCCATTCTGGGGTCATTGTGAGCCAAGGTGCTGTGAATTCCTCTTAAAATTAAGAAACATATACACATTCCACCCATTAGCTAGGTTGCAGAGAGGCTTGATCTTGGCCTTCAGAGCCTTCACAGCTATGAGAAGATGAATCTTCTCTTCATTACACAGCAGTAGTCAGCTACAGGAGCACAGCAGAGGGGACAGGCTTCCAGCTCTGTTCCTGATCTCTGGAAGTTCAGCTCATGGAGGATGAGAACTCAGTCTGTCTACCATATGCTTGGCTCTTTCATGATGTATGAATTGTAGGAATAGGTCTACTTTGGGTAAATGCTCTTAAGGTCAAACATATTCAACTGATTTTCTTTCTAAAATATACTTGCTTTTATAGAACAGTTACTATTTTTATTGTGTTAAAAAATAATAACAAAAAATATTCCCCAAGGTGGCATCCAAAAGAATTCTGACAGCGTTTACCACTGACTGGAGAGACTGAACCAGGTAAGGTGGGCACTGTGTTGGGAAAACTTGGTTCTGGCGGGAAGTTTCATACAATGCCTGGAAATCAATTCACTTCCCAGATAATGTCTCCCGCTGTCTAGAATATTGGTGTTGAATTCTTTGCATAAACCGAGAGTGTGAAAAATGCCATAACTACACTTCAAAGTGACTGACATTTTATTATTTCATGGTATGTAAGGAGTATGAAGCAATGTGAGCAGATAGATTTTAGCCAGGAATTGTGTGCAAATATTTGGTTATAGCATCTAGCATAATGTCTCCCTCCAAAGGAGGTAAAGTCCTAGTACTTAAAACATGTATATGTTGCCTTACATGACAAAAGGATTTCACAGAGTAATTGAGGGCTGTGGATATGTCTGGGTCACCCAGAAAGTCAGAATCAGATGTGGAAACAGCAGTGAAGAGGGGGGTGGTGCTTTGAAGACAGAGGAGGGGATCATAACGAAAGGAATCTAGACAGATTCCAGAAGCTGAGAAAGGCAAGGATGATTCCACCTAGACCCTGCCGAGGGAAGTGACCCATCACACCTTATTTAGCATTTCTGACCTGAAGAACTCTAAAGAACATGTTGGATCCCTGGAATTGAAAATACAGAGAGCCTTCAACCACTTGATGTGGGTGCTTGGAACACAACCCAGGTCTCCCTGCAAAAACAGCAAGTGCTCTTAACTGCTGAGCGATCACTTCAACTCCTGACCTGCAGGACTTAAAGATGGAAAGTGTATACTGTTCTGAACCAGTAAGTTTGTCTGGACTTGTTGCAGCCCCAACAGGAAACAAAAATAAAGAGTCGAAAGAACAGGACAAAGGAAAAAATGGCACAAATGTATCCTAATTCTTCTAATTAAAAAGTGACCCTACTCTTAAGGTTTGAGAGTTAAGCACTATCATGGACAGTCAGAACCTTTGGCCACTGTGCTCAACATGGCAAAATATACACACAATATGTCTATACTATATGTAAACTAAATTTAAAATTATGGAATAAATAATAGACATGGAATATGTATGTGTTATATATACATTAATAAATATGAAATTTAAACAAATCATGCATAATGGTTTTTACTTTTCAAAAATATTTAAATTCTGTGAAGGATATGATCAGTGTACAGTGTGATCATCAACTCAAACCTTCAGCGTTCCCTGGATCTGCTGGCCTTGCACTGTCTTTTGTGTAAATATATGACTGTTGCAAATCACAGAGGATCAGTAGCACATTCTTTGGGGTACCTGTTCATTTTTCGTTCTAACAGATTCTACTTGGGAACCACACAGTTAACAGCGGTACGAAGGTTGTAGCAAGCACATTTTCCAGAAGCATTTTTTTATTTGAAATTAGTCATAGTTTAGCAATGCCAGCTTCCAAACATTTATGGCAAATAAAACACTGCATATGCTCTTGTGTTCAATGTACTGTACCAACACCAAGCAGGGATACCCAGGGGGTGGGGAAGAAGTGCTCAAAACTGGGTCATCTTCCTGGTTTTGCTGCTGTTTAAAATTATTGCTTTCAGTGGAGGACATCACACTTTTAACTTTAGTTTAATACTGAAGAAAGCTTAAATTTTGTTTATTTTACTTATTAAGAAAGCATAATTATGTTCAGGAAATGGTGCCTGAAACTACAGGAATAAGCATCATCATCATCATTTCTGAAGATTAGCTTCAAAAATTAAAAAGTGGGAAACCCCACTTTCAAGACCCGACTGCAGGACCATTCAATTTGAGATCCCACTATTTCATTCTCTAATGGGCAGAATGAAAGGAAAAAGATTTGTTGTTCAAGCTTATGGCAAAGAGTAGCTTCTATGTAGTTCTCATTCTCTGAAAATCTGGGCCTCTTTCATTCTGACTTCCAGGAACTTCCTTCCTCTCACTGGGGACTGCTATGCCTATTAAAGAGACAGCTGGGGAAATGTGTAGTTTAATTTCCAAATAGATTAAGATGTGGAAGGATCTCAATTGATGGTCTGTACGACCCACAATCAGAAAGACACGTAGCTTCTGCCAGCCTTTTGAAGAGATGTGTGTACTGCGCTGCATCAAGCTGAAGGACAGGAGGACAAATGAAATGTTTCCCTGCATGCCTTTTTCTTGCCCTCTCCCCCTCTGTGCTTCTCTTGAGACGAGTTCTGGATCCAAGGAATCTGTCTTACAGAGAGTAAAGAACAAAGACATGGGAACAAAACACATCTATTTTCTACTTGTGACAATTTGGGTATAATAGATATATTCTTCTAGGCACACTTTACCCTTAGCGCTGTTAACAGTGGACAGGAAATCCCTATCACCATTGGCTGCCCAGTAAGAGCAGCTGGTACTACACAAGCTATGTGGGGCTGTCGTCCTGTCCATCGTTGAGGCTCCCCCTTTCCTGATTAGCACTTTCGTGAATTTGGACATTGTCTGTGGCTGTAATCATAACAGCCTTCTAAGACAAAAAGACTACCACCACTGAGACGTGATCGGTCCAGTGAATTCTGCTCTGGACAGAGCTAAGCGTTTCCTCTTCCTGAGAGAAAATAACAAACCAATTTTCTATGTAGAGAAATTGTGGACTGGTGTATTGTTAATTGACAAGTAAACAGATCGAATCATTTGCCTGCTTGATTACCTGCGGGCTTTTCCGGGTCTAAAGACCTGGCTGTCCTGGTGCTACAAGGCACATTTCCCTGGTAACCAAGCACTCCTTTACAAAACCCTGGAGAAACTGCTTTGTTTAGCTCATCTCGAGGTGCGACTGCCCTCTAGTGGCAGTTGCATTCTCTACACCTAAATCTAATTTTTTCTCACCTTTTTCTTAAAGCCCCTCTTTCCCTCTGTAGGAAGCCAAGGGGCTGCTTGCCTGGTTCATTGGCTGTTTCTAGGCTGCGACAAGCAGAAACCACCGACTTCGGCCTGGAGACCTTTCTCTTGGACTCTATCTTGGTTTCCCTACCAACATTTAAAGCATTTGTGATTGAAGACTTTCTTTTTACAAGACTGATTTCACCTCAGAAACAGAGAATCCAGGTTATAATCATCTGGCTGCATTTAAGGGGCGTGCCATGTTCTTTATCAAAATGACAAAAAGAACTGATAGGCGATCCATCTGCAGCCTATAGAAAGCAAAGGAGTGCTGGGTGCAGCTTCTAGACCTCAAGGCTATGAACACGTCCCCACAGGGCTTGGTTCTCTCTCCTGACCTTCGTTCTGCAAGCTGAGCACTTTTCACCTGGAGGCTTTTGTGCACCCCAAAATAAAATCGAACTACCCCTCAAGTCTGTTATCCCTTCCTCTCTTGACAGAGCTTCTGGTGGAAAGACTATAACTCACTCAGTGGCAGATATTTGAAGGGGTTTAAATCCTTCCCATGCCCTATCTGTGGAATCATCTCTTTTAAGATGCATTGTTCTGCCTTCTTTGTGGGTGTGGTTCATCAGCTCCACAGCTGTTCCCTTCTGCCTTAATTATATCTCTCATACCTAACAGCAGCAATCTTCCAATTCATGTAATTCCTACTGTCTGCAGAGACAATTCCAAACACACCCAATCCCTATGGGCCCTTTGTAATTAACAGAACCCAATATGCCTTTCCAGGCTTTCTGCTCCACTGGACTCACTGTCACCCTCCTGGATAAACCATAGATGGTTTTCCACCCATATGTGTCTTTAAGGCTGGTGCAATTTGATCTATCCAGCTAAACCATGGCCCTACCTGAAAGCACCCTAGGATATTCTTCAAGTCAGTTAAGCTAAAGATTTTTCTCTCTAGACTCATGTACCTTTGAATAACTTTGTTTATATTGCATGCCAGCCTATATCAACTGCTCTACAAATTCCCTCAGCCCATGGGACTCTGACTCCTGAAACTCGTTTGTTAATACATTTAAAACTAACATAAAGCATAGTGCTGGACATTGAGTGGGGACTTAAGAAGGCTCTGTATATTAAATCTAAATATTACTGTAGTTTAAAATCATATAAACTTCTAAACTGGAATAGAGCCCAGTGGTGGAGCACATGCTATCATGGAGGCCTATGGTGCCAAATGCTTGGTGGTAAAGGAGGAAAAAGATTGGGCAAGTCAAAGGACCACCTGGGCCACAGAACAAGTTCAAGGCCAGGATGATCAATTTAGCAATGCTCTGGGGAAAAAAAGAAAAGAACCCTGTTAAATGGTTAAGGATATATCGCTGTGGAAGAATTCTTGTCTTGAAAGTTGTATTAGTTACTTATTGCTATGAAACCATACCTGATAGGGCAACTTATGGAAACAAGGATTTGTTTTGGCTCACACTTTGAAGATTTCCATCACGGAATAAAATCACAGTATCAGGAATATGAGGAAGTTGGTCACATTGCACCTCAGTGAGAAGGCACAGAGCATCTGGTCAATGTCAGCTCTCCTTTTTTTATTCTTACTTTTTATTGAAAATAGATTTTTATACGATATATTCAGATTATGGTTTTCTCTCCTTCAACTCCTCCTATATCCTCCCCACTTCCCCACCCCTAAACTCTCGGTCTCATTTAAATGCAATCAGGCGTCTTAAAAATAATAAACAATAATAAAATAAAAATAAGACAAAATAAAAGCGAACCATAAGAGGACAAAAGAAACAAATAGGGTGAAAGAGCCAAAGAAAAAAGCACAAGAAACACATACAAAGGCTGAGACACACACATACAGAAAACCCATAAAAACAAAACTAGAAAAAAAAATAGCATATTTTTTAAAATCTGAAAAAAACCTCCAAAACTATCATTGAGTTTATTTGGCTATCTACTGCAGGGCATGGAGGCTGCCCTTAACAATCCTGACTAATAAAAGAATTGCTGTAGGTATCACCATCTCAAATTGTACTACAGAGCTATAGTAATAAAACTAGCCTGATACTGGCACAAAAACAGACAGACTGATCAAGGGAATAAGTCCACTCACCTATGGACACATGATTTTTATGAAGAAGCCAGAAATACACACTAGCAAACAAGCAAAAAGCATTGTCAACAAACGGGATATAGAAGAATGGAAATAAATCTATACTTCCTTCCCGGACAAAACTCAATTCTAAATGAATCAATGACATCAACAGAGATCAAACACACTGAATGTTATAGAAGAGTGAGGGCATAGTCTTGAACTTATTGGCTCAGGAAAAGACTTTCTGAGTGGGACACTGAGAACACAGGCACTAAGAACAAAAATTAACAAATGGGACATTATGAAACTAAAAAGCTTCTGCAAGGCAAAGCATGCCATCATTTGAACACAGTAGCAGGCTATATAATGGGAAAAGATTTTTTACCAACTCCCATCCGGTAGATGGCTAATATCTGAAATATATGAAGAACTCAAAAAAAACTGGTCATCAAGAAAAGAAATAACCCAATTTAAAACTGGAGTACCAATCTAAATAGAGAGTTCTCAAAAGAAAAAACACAAATGGCCCAGAAACAAAGAAATATACAACATCCTTAGTCATCAGGGGAATAAAGATCAAAACTACTTTGAGGTATCATCTTACACCTACCTGTCAGAATTACTAAGAACAATAAAACAAATGGAAGATCATGCTAGTGAGGATATAGAGTAGGTGAAACACTCATCCATTACTGTTAGGAGTGCAAACTTGCTAGAAAAACTCATCCTGAGTGGAGTAAACCAGACCCAAAAAGACAAATATGGTATATTTTCATTTATATGTGGATATTAACTCTTAGGTCTTCAATAAGCAGGGTATAATCTATATAACCACATAACCTACTCTAAGCATAGTGTAAGGAATTTAGGGAGGGAAGGATCTCCTTGAGAGGGGGATACAGAATAAATAGTTATGAGTGAATAACAGGGAAGTGAAATGGGAGGATCAAATGGGGAGGAGGGGAGTTCAAAAATGAAGAGAGGGCCAGCTAAATCTAAGGGCTATTTGAGGAGTTGTATGGAAACCTAATACAGTAGAAGGTTCTTAAAATACATACATATATGAAATAAATCTGCATTGGAATCACCAGAGTATGATAATTGTGTAGACAAATAATGGGGTAGACAAGGGCCCCATTAGACATCTCTCACTACCAAATGAAACATCCAGTCCTAAAAATGGGTTACATCTTTTTGAGTTGTAGGATGAAGGGTCCTAATGGAAACCTTTCAAAGTCCATACTATTTGCCAAGGCTATTTATTGGTTTTCCTCCACAAACTGATGGTAATACTTTTGCAGAAGACCACACCTACATAACTCACTAAATTTGTAAAGATCAAGCTAGTGCCTACCTATAAATGGATGGAAATAGAAAAAAAACATCCTGAGTGACAAAACCCAGACCCAGAATGGCACAGCATATTTAAGCAGAACAGTAATGTTTGAATTTCCGCTAGGTCTCTGACTTACATAGTTTCAAGTTTTTGTCCACCTGGGCAATGTCAGGCACAGGTTCTTTGTCATAGAGTGGGCCTTAATTCCAATTAGATAGTGGTGGTTGGTTACTCCTACAACCTTTGTGACACTCTTCTACCAGTGTATTATGCAGGTAGGTCACCACAGCAGATTGAAGGGTTTGTAACTAAATTAATGCTTAACTTTCTCTTCTGGTAGCATTCAGAGTACCTTCCAGTACCATGAACATTAGTCAATAGAGATGAAGGCTCTGTGTAGGCTAAAATAGCATAGCAGTAAAATGAATCCTAACAACACTCTGCTATATTCATTGCTCAGCCATCATCAGAGAAGCTTCCTCCTACAGTAGATGGGAACAAATACAGAGACCTAAAACATGACAATGTGCAGACTGTGAAAGACTTTAAAAACACCTAGTCTTAAATAGTATGTCTCCATTAAATCTCTCCCCTCTGGGCTTACAAAACTCTGTGGAAAAGGAGGAGGAAAGAGTGTAAGAGTCAGGGTGGATGGAACACACCAAAGAAACAAGGCCTTCTAGACACAACAGGACTTATGCACTTATAAACTCACAGAAACTGTGGCAGCCTACACAAGGCCTGCAAAAATCTAACAAAAGTTCAGGTACTAAAACTGTGAAGGAAAGTGTATACAAGCCCCCATCCCTAAACCATCAGCTATCTCCAATTGACAACCAGTCACAAACGAAAAATTAGTTTTCTTCAACAGCATCTCACTAGGCATGCAAAACAGCTCCTCTTTTTATTTAGATCAGTGCCCTGAGTTCTGGGGCAGGGGCAATGTCCCCTAGGAAATGGAAAGTTTACAGCTTACAGAAATATCTTATGTTAGTGTACTTCACTACCAATTCCTAATTCTCTTTGAAATTTACACTATCAGGAAATATTAATCCTATAAAGTAAAACTGAAGACAATAGTTTATCAAATCAAGTTTTCAGTTTTACAATTACACCAGATATAATTTACAGATAAGGACTCAAGTAAGCCATCCTTCAGATGCCTTATCATGAAACACTAGTGATATAGAAGCTATCTTTCTGTAAGCAGAAAGAAAAAGGATCAAGGATGAAGCCCGAAGTCACACACAGAAGTTACATTGAGGACAGAGGTTAAGATTAAAGTGAAGACTAGTGTCTTAAAAGTCATGGTGCTGGAAAGAACTGCATCCTTATACAAGATAAAAGTAATCAACAGTTTCACTCAGCTGTGAACCCTGTGACCTACAACAGTGACCTACTTGCAAGAAATCCTGGTGCAACAGTAGCACAAACATTATGGGAGTGACCAACCACTTTTTGATTAGATTTAAGACCCACTCTATGAGTTGATACCCAACACTATTAATGAGGATTAAAAAGCTGAAACTAGATAGGTCATGACCCTAAGGTAAAGATACTACTATTATTCTGCTAAAAGAACATAGCAATAAAACAACTAATGTCACATTGCTATATCAATAGATAAGTGCATCACTCAACCCTCATCAGAGAAGCTTCTTCCAGTAATAGATTGAAATTAAAACCAAGACCTACAGTTGGACAATGTGCAGTAAGAGACTTTGGAATACCTAGCCCTTAAAGGATGTCTTTATCAACTCCCCGCACCCACCAGACTCAGGGATCCTTCAGAAGAGGTGAGGAAAAGATTGTAGATCC
>LOJH01010516.1:16210-29208 GCA_001685095.1 Ellobius talpinus
GTGCCACAAGAGAAGAAAAATCAGTCTTCTCCAATGGAGTGATACTAGATGTATCAACCACACTCCAGGCAAGCCTCATGCTCAGGAGTTGTTGGTCAACACAAAAAAGATTCCATGTCGTTTTGTGAGCATTTTGTTATGCTTATGTCTTGGTGAGGATTTTTATTTGCTTGTTGTGTCTTTGTCTTGGGTGGAAGCTTTTTGTTTGGTTTGTTTTTCTTGTTTTTGATTTTTGGTTTTGTTTGTTGAGAGAAAAATAGTATTAAGTAAGGTGGATAGGGAGGAGAGGAGATTCTGAGAGGACTTGGAACAGGATAAAGAATATGATCAAAATATATTATATGATAAATGTTTTAAATATGTTAATTATAAGAGGAAGGCCAGTGTCTCAAGCTCTGTTACTTATACAAAAATTAGAGGTTCCAATATTTGTACCTACTGAATATCTATTATATTAAAAAAAACTTTGACTAGCCATAAAAGTGATAACACCACAGAACTAAAAGGGCAGTAGTTAAGTATATTGATTTCCAAGAGACACCCTGAGAGGTTCTGATGCGGTGCACCTGAGTGAGTTGCAAGCGTTCTTACCGATCTCTCCAGAAATTTCTAATTGACCATTTTGAAGTAACTTCCAGGACATGGAAAAAAAATACATTAGGCTTTTAGTAGCCAGGGTGACTATAGGAAGGAGTGCTAGCCACTGACACCGGGAATATATATTTTTAAATGGCTTTGCCATCATACTTCAGTCAGGGCTAGGTACTTATCGTATTCACTGAATTTGTGAAAAAAAATCAAGAGAAAATGCATTTTATGTGATAATTATTGATTTTTCTTCAAAGTAAGAACAAAAATGTTTCAAAATAGTCTCCAAATAACCTGTATAAATCCAAAGTCTCAAACATCTAGCTTATTGTGTTAAATCTTAATCTATTGGCCAGATATCTAATAACTTAATAACTATAGTATCACTCGAAGAGCAAATCATCTCATGGGGTCAAATTGAAAGAGTTAGACTTTATCTTTAAAAAAAATCTAATTTATTTCACTAAATACCTTTATCTTCTCCTGAGTCCAAGTTTTATCCCTGTCTTTATAATGAAACAATTGTTGATGTTATTGGAAATTTCTGGAGGCTAGTTACTTGTTTTAAGTATTTCAAATGTATTGTGGTTGTTTCACCGTGAAAACATTCCTTTGCAGTACTATAAGGAAACTAAGGCACAGAGCAGTAGAGAAGACATGCATTTTATAAAACTACAAAATCAGCATAAGCAAGAAGGATGACCGAGCATTCCATAGCCAAAATGAAAGCATCAACTTTCTAGTTTCTTTGACATTGCCTGTCAGCTGAAGTTGTGAACAGAAAGCAGTAGACTTCTTGGAATTCAGCCCCCATAAAGGAGTTCAGTGCTCTACAGTATTTACTTACCATCACAGGTATTGTGCTAGAGTTTATTTTCACAGGAAAGTGGGGGATATTTAGTATCTACAGTGAATTAGACTGAGTTAATAGCATTTGTAATGTAAAGAATTCTCAGAAGAATTTATTTTCAAAGCATTTGTACACTATCATTCCCTTTCTTCTTTTGGATTTTGTATATGCACATACACACAGATAGGCAGTGATTATAACCACAGCTTATATTTATAGAAAAGTTATCATGCCCTAGGCAGTTTTAAATGTTTTTCATGGGTTATCTCAATTAAGCTTGAACTATTGTGATAGTTCCAACCTTCCAGAGTCTGGAGTACTGAGGAAGATGAAAAGGAGGGGGCTGGTTCTAGGTATAAAGTAGCGAAAGATACAGGTAAGAAATACAAGGTTCTAGGCCAGTGATGGCATGACATGCAGCCCCTGAAGACCTCAAGCAGCCATAACGTGCTATTGTGTTTTTATCTGTCCTTGATTCTAATGCAGTTAACTGGACCAGACTAACCTGAAAGGATGGCTTTTAACAAGAAGCTTCCACCTAGGAGACCAACTCAGATAACCCCACATGCAAGGAGCTAAATAGAGGTACTGAGGAGCAGCTAAGGCTACATCTTCTTGGCTGTGATAAAATTAGATCACTAATAAAATTAACTCTGTCATAGTAGAGTTACAAGCTGGCCATGTAAATGTGAGATTAAAATATAATTGAGAGTACTTGAGATACCCTCAAGGTAAGTGGTATTAACACCAGCAGTGACTAACAGCAGATAGAAGCAGCTATTAAGGCATAATCCACAGAAGGAAAAAGGAGGGCCTTCAATCTGCCCTATCTGCATGGGAAATGCATAAACAGCTTATGACCATCTCTCAGAATGAGCCAGTAGGGAAGGCATAGCGTATGTAGGCCTTCCATTGATACCCCAGATAATTAACCATGTCTAGTTTCTGCTAAGGCCCTTTGAAAACCCTGGACAAGAACTTCAGTTGCTTTCTCCTTCTTTTATACACTATTGTCATACACAGGATTTCTCTCAAGTTTTCTTACCTTCTCACCTTTCCTCAAAAATTCTTATTAAGTCCTACTTTGCTTACGTCTATGAGATTAATATTGTTATTGTTCACTGTTGTGAAATAAGAACTACAGGAGAGAGATTTTCTCTAAAATGGACAAGCAAACAAAGACTTTGGTTCTGAATCCATAAGGAAGCAAGAAATTTGGTTCCAATTTGAACTGTGGAACTTGCTACCTCTGTAGTTTTGGGGGGAAAGCAGCTTATATACACACCATATTATTTAAGTAAACAAAGATCTTTGTCACAGGATTACTATAAATCCAAATATTGAAAATGTTTTTGAGTAGCTGGAGAGATGACTCAGCAATTAAGGGAACTGAATATTCGTGAAGAGTATTCGACCTTGTTTCCCAGCAACTACAGCAGGAGCACACAATCTCCTGTGACTTAACTCTTGCTCCAGGTGATCTGCTCTGTCCAGACCTCTGAAAACAACTGTACACATGTGGAAAAAAACACACACAAGCATATAATTAAAAAATAAATCCTTAAAAATATGTAACAGTGACTAATTCATTAAAAAAACCTGCAACTTTTGGTAGTCATCACCGACTCAAGCTAGATGTCAACATGCAGAGTGCCTTTATTAATGTAAATGGAGATTAATTTCATCTAAATATGTCAGCCACCTTTTACTTTTAGACCTCCATAAGAAAATAATTGTTAGTTCTGAGAAAAACATCTTACTATCTTGCTGCCATGCTTCTGTCCTTAGCACGGGGAATATGAGAAGATGACCAGAACCCATTCCCTTGTGACATTAGAATTCATAAAGAAGTGAAACTATGATAAGTAAATAAGTAGAAAAGTAGGTTTATAACAGCATTTATAAACCAAGTATTTATGTGATATTCCCTTTATAGCGTATGCAAACATTTTGAGATCCATGCTTCCATGATTTTACTGACTCTGAACTTAGCTCTCTCATAGGCTGTTCTTGGCTCTTGATCACAAATTTTAAAATATTCTTATTGAATTTATATATAAGTTACTTATAAAAATTAAATGTCCAATTATAGCCTGGTGGTGGTGACACATGTCTTTAATCCCAGAACTTGGGAAGCAGAGGCAAACAGATCTCTGTGCATTCAAGGCCAGCCTGGTCTACAAGAGCTAGTTTCAAGAAAGGCTCCAAACCTACAAAGAAACCCTGTCTCAATAAACAGAAAAATTTAAATATCCAGTTGTTCAAACAATGTCTTAGTGTTTAATAAACTG
The DNA here is from genome assembly GCA_001685095.1 of Ellobius talpinus. Classification (NCBI taxonomy): domain Eukaryota; kingdom Metazoa; phylum Chordata; class Mammalia; order Rodentia; family Cricetidae; genus Ellobius; species Ellobius talpinus. Next base: position 19,940 of record LOJH01010516.1, read on the forward strand.
TTTTGATATTTTTAATTAGCATGCAAATATTTAGTTTCTCAAATTAATAGCCATATACTTTCTAAATTGTTTCCATGTGAATATGAGATAATAAATTTTAGTCATGATCCCATCACAATATACTGCCTGGGTCTCTCTTTTGTATCAATAGCAATGTAGCTGTCTCACTAGGTGGTGATATTTTCTTTGTGCTTTAACAAACAAAGCTTGACTGAAGATCAGAGTGCAGAGATAGTCACATTGGTTAGCCATAGAAGTCGGACAGTATTGGTACACACCTTTAATCCCAGTACTTGGGATACAGAGGCAGATGGATCTCTGTGTGTTCAGAGCCATTCTTGGCTACATAAGGAATGAACCAGTCTAAAAGAGAAACAGAGCTGAGCGGTGGTGACTTACACCTTTAATCCCAGCACTAGGGAGGTAGAAATGTAAAGTGATATGACTGAATGAAGAGAGGAATGTAAGGTGGGAGGAGACAGGAGCTCAGAGCATTCCATCTTAGGACTTGTAGAGACAGGATACTCTATTTGCTCTTACAATTTTTTTAGAGGTAAGAATTAGTAGCTAGCTGCTCTGCTTCTCTGATCTTTCAACTTTCATCCCCTAATATCTGACTCTAGCTTTTTATTATTAATACCTATTGGCAGAGACTGTTTCTTTGTTCCCGGCTACTCACACCTGAAATAATCACACAGAAACTACATTATTCGCAATACTGTTTGTCCAATAGCTTAAACATATTTCTAGATAGCTCTAATATCCTAAACTAACCCATCTCCATTAATCTGATCATGGCATCACCATGAGGCCATGGCCTACAAGCAAAGTTTGGGCAGGCAGCTCTAGTCTTTCTCCTCTGGCAGCTACATGGCATCTTACTGACTCTGCCTACTTTCTCCCACCTAGCTCTACTCTGCCCTATATCAGGCCAAATCATATTCTTTATTCATTAATCAATAAAAACAATACTTATACAGAAGGACTTCCCATACCATTTCCCCTTTTCTGTTCAAATAAAAAGGAAGGTTTTAATTTTAACATAGTAAATTTACATATAAAAACAGTTTTCAAGCAAGAACTACAGTTACAATATTTATATATACTTTATCTTTTATCATAACTAAGGAAACTATAATTATAACTATCTATTCTTCAACTCCATCAAAGACTTCAGGATATAATATTACCTAAGTTAACATGAAGTTCATTGTAAGCAACTTCCAAAACTCTAAAATTGACAGAGACAACTCCTGCCTGGACAGTCATCCAAAGTACTTCTGTACCATTGGGGTATCCAATCTTCAGCCTACAGGCCCATAGTGTCTGGCAGACTTTTCCTTGAAGCAGGAAATTTCAAAGACGGTTCTGCCTATATTGGCACTTTGTCAGTTGCATCCTTCTGAGTCTTAAAGGATGTCTGAAAGACTCTTTCATGAAACAGAAACCCCGAAGGATGGTCTCACTTTTAAGTAATTTCAGCAGTCATTTTTTGTGGGTCCTGCATGTCCAGTTCATATAGCATAACATTAAGCAGTCCAGGCAAAAAAAAAAGTTTCTTGCCCAAATGGCTAACAAACTCCACAAGGAGCCCCTCCGATGCCCATCATCCTCTTGAAGTAGATTGGTGCTGCCAGGAGCAGATGTGTCTCATTGTCATGAAAAAGTCTTAAGTTCTTAAAGCATTTTAAATGCCATATTCTGTAGTCTTTGAAAGGTTTGAAAAATACCTACATATCTGAAATATATATCTGTCCATCTAGAAAACCTACTAACATGACTACAAACTTGACTATTATAGATGACTATCTATAAACATGTATTTCTTAATTATATATTGCATTTTTAATGAGCTGCACAAATCATGATACCTTAACTGAGAACAGAAATATATACTACAAAATTGACCTTAAATTTATATCAATAAGCCACAATCAATACCAATGCAAAGTATTCATCTCTATATCATATCCCCCTTTAAATGTAAACAAATATTTATAAGCAATATTTGGGAATTTATGTGTAGTTCTCTCCAATTGTTTTGTGCTTTTGGTTGGGCAAAGTAATTAGAAGTTTTCATGGAGATCTTTTGGAGAGTTGTTCTGTCAAACCACATAATCCTGGAAGGAAAACACAGGTTATCATCTTCTCTGGAAACAAAAACAGACCCTCTTTTCCAAAGCAAGATATCCTTAGACTCAAATTTTGAATTCAAGATACCTTTAAAATATATATGTTGGTTTAGCTTAGCAACCTGTACAATGAAATGTCTCTGTACTTAGCTCATTCACAGTCAAAAAATTCAAGGAAAACAATAATATGCATAATCCAGACTCTCTGTGTGTAGTCCATCTTTAATGTGGCATATTTCTTACTCTATTACTTTTTCTGCAAGTTTAATATTTATTTTATTATCTTTAGTCTTTTAATCTATGACTATATGTACCTTTTCTCATTAAAGACTTTGTTTTATTTTTTATAATCATTTATTTCTTTTTATAATTATTTCTTATCTCTCCCAAGCCTATGCACATTTATCCAACACTGTGACCAATTTAGAGATTTTTCCCATCTGGATTTGTCTTTAATGCATGTGTATCTGTAATTATTTTTTGACCAAAAGTGCTTTTTAATTTTTGGTAAGTGGCTTGGTCTCAGTGGCCCTCTATGCTGCCCCCCAGCTCAGGCTTTCAATATGGTGGAGGTAGTTCACCACCTGTTCTGGGACTGCTGAGTGGGAGCCTTTCTCACCATCTCAACTCTGGGCATGCAGCAATAAACCCTTTTATTTGAGTAAAAGCTAAATCTGCCATGCAGCTCACTTCATGGCCTGTAAACATGTCTGTATGGCAGCAGGAACTCACCATGCTCTCCTGCCTGTGCTCGCCTAATAGACCCAATCCTGCCCCCTCTCCAGGTAGGAAGTGCTGAGGCCTGGGTATGGTCTCAGCTACTTTACTCCCAACCCCGAGTGGGCACATAAGCATCCATTCCTAAAGTGAATGGCAGACATCAACCCTAAAAAAGAGACAGAGATGTTCCTGTAACTAGCACTGAACAGGAAGCCTTCCCTTAAAGAAACCAAGTAGTTCTTGCCACTAAAGCTGAGTCAGGAAATCTCTTAAAGGAACCATGTCTTTGCTTGTCACCAGCAAACAGAGCAAGAAGCTATGTTAAACACTGTCTTTTTGCATCTAGAATTTCTTCCCAAACTCTCTCAGGTTTTAAGTGGATTTAGTTGCCCACCCTGGCGCCAATCTGTAGATGGAGGCTGCTTAGAATTTGCACTACATCACAATTTTTTGAATATATTTATTTGTTAGAATAAATCTACAGAATCAAAGTAATGTTAAAAGCCCTCTTAGAAGGAGGAACTAGTGATTGTGTAAAAGAGATATAATTTAGATTTCAAGTAGCCTTGGTAGACTCTGAGTAAATGATAATATACTGCATTTTAGTTTTCAAGTACTTTATGATATTATGTTTCCTATTTAAATCCATGATCCAATTTAACTTCTGTATGAGGTGTGAGATGTAGGTTGAGATTAACTCCATTATGAAAGTATAAAATTGTTTTAGCATTGCTTGTTAAAAATGCTATCTATCCTATATTTAATTGATTTTGCATATTTTACAAAACTTAGTCACACCTCTGTGTACTTATTTCTGAAATCTCTATGTTGTTCTTTCACACATTCCTTTCCCTCCCTATGGTTTACATGAATTGTCATCATTATTGCATTTACTCATACACTACGTGAACATAGTATGGGTATCACTATTTTGTAGCTTTCACCCAATAACTGCTTTTCACTTTTTGCAACATTTGTATTGACATATTTCACTTTTACACAATAGTTTCAGGGCCCACATATTCAGGTCAATATAGAAATACAATTCATTTGTCTACGTTGGTTTTACATGATAAACCTATTGAACTCACCTATCAGATCTGCAGGTTTTACTGCAAATTCCGGAGGTTTTCTATGTAATGTCATCTCATCTTCAAATGCTGTTATTTCTTCATATATTATTGGTGTTTTCTTAATTGTTTTCCTGTCTGTTACAGGGGCTTGGTTTACATTGCTACATTAAGTAGTAATAGAGAGAACATATATAATCTGAAAAAATCTCAGCTTTTCACCATTGAACATGATGTCAACTGTGGTTGTTTTATTCAGTTTTAGAAGTGCCCTTTCTTTGTCTTTTTGTTGTTGTTATTGTGAACTTTAGAAAATTCTTTTCCTGTCTCAAATGGTGTGATTTCTTTAGTCTGTTAACATAATGGATTATGTCACATTTTAAGGATTTTTTTGTCTTCACTCAAGGGAAATGTTGATTGTGGTTATATACAGTTATATTCAGATGTACAGTTATATATAGATGTACAGTTATATGCAGTTATATACTGATATACATTTATATTATATACATGTATTCAGTCATATAGAGATGTACAGATATATTCAGATGTACAGTTTGTGTACATAGTTTGTGTACATCAAAGTTTGTGGACATAGCTTGTGTCTTTCAAGGAGTCAATCAGTATTATATTAAGTTGTTGATACTATGTGGTCAAAGTTCTGTGTAATATTCATTTATTTTTTTAATCTAAATAAATTTTGTAGTTCACTATTGACTTTTGATATTGATAATATGTATTTTAATCTTTTTCTTTTTGTCTTGCCAGAGATTTGCTCATTTTGCTCATCTTTATTAACTATCAAATTTTTATTTCACAGACTTTTCTATATTTTTATTTCATTTTTAATTCCATTGATTTATGAGTTTTCTTTTTTCTTCTTTCTGATTGCTTTCAGATTATTCAGTTTTAATTTTCTAGCTTCTAGTGCACCTTGTGCATGTATTGCAGTATAACATATCTCCTTGAATACATTGTTTTCCATTTCTTATTCAATATATTATTTCATTTTCTTTTTCATGTTAGATCTCCACTAATTCTCAGAGATTATATAATTCACCCAGAACTGTATATGGAACAGCCAGCATAAAAGGGAATGAAAGCCAGCTAATAACGCTTTGGCTTCTAAACTCTTTAATCCCTTCTTGCTAGAGCTCTGCGGCAAGCCACCACATTCCTGATATGTTGGGAATATGAGCTCCTGTCATTTTGTTACAGACTGTGAGCTCTGGAGTAGGCTCTGGTTCCTCTATCACTGATCATGGGCATTTCCAAGCTTCTCAGCTTCTCCTCCAAACTCCCTCTGCTCCATCTGGAACATGTTGGGCAAAGAAATATCTAGAAAGCTAACACTGTTCTCACTTGGGTTTTAAAACCCAGAGCTCATTGCTTTGGTCTTCTGAAACTTTCTCCTATTAATCTTATTTGGACAAAATCAGACTATTGTATAGAATCTTTTGAAATCCGTTGACCACAAACTTCTAAGTCATAAAACAAGAATTATCTCTTTTTTCAAAATTTATTTTATTTTTATATACATGTGTATGGACGTTTTGCCTGTTTATATAAGTATACTATATACATTAGTACCCACTGAGGCCAGAACAGAGAATCACATCACGTAGAACTGAAGTTACAAGTGGCTGTGAGCACCCATGCAGGTGCTGGGAACAGAACAGGTCTTCAGCGTGAGGACTTCTTAACCACCTCTCCAGCTGGCTGACACACACTTCCTTCTTCCTTTTCTGCTGCTGCTAATGTGATTCTCATTATTGAGAAAAAGTCTCACTTTGCAGTCCTGACTGGTCAGGAACTTATTATGTAGAAAATCAAATTCACGGAGCTACGCCTCCCTCTGCCTCCTAAGTGTGGAGACTAAAGGCATGTACTACATGCCCAGATGTATTTACTCATATGAACTGATAGTAGCAGTGACTACCTATTCAAGACAATAGGCCTACTGACATTCAATTCAAAGATTCAGGAGGGCCTCAGGAGGCCCCACTCCTACTAGATGCTAAAGTCAGTTAAAGGTGGTAGATAGAGAGGAACCATATTAATATCAGTGCTGTAGCCACTGGTACACTTCCCTGACTCATGCACATAACCTCTGACCCAACCTTAAGCAGGCAGGTTCTCTGCAAGAGCAGTGTGTACAGTTTATGCCTTTAATTGCAGAGTTATCTCTCCAGTTCTAGGAATGAGAGTTAAGGAAAAAGACATTTGGTCAGAGGGAGATAAGCCAGTGAAATGGCAGGGGAGTTTGATCAAATCATGTGTGTGTATGTGTGTGTGTACCTGTGAGTGTGCATATGTGTGCATGTCAGTATATGTGTATGGTTATTTATGTGTATGTATGTGCATGCCAGTATGTGTATAATTCTAAAAGATTAAACTAAATTTTCAAAGAAAAAAATGATTGTTGGGAGGCTCTGCCCAGCCCCACTCCTCCCATTTCAGACCCCATCCCTGAGAATACACTCCCTGCCACTGGAAGCTCCTCCCCTAGAACTACTTAAGACTGTCTATAGGCTATTTTACACCCATCCATCAGTGAACCCTCACGCTGTCTCTTCTGTCTTCCTGAGAGTCACCCCAGAGTTGCTTCATTCTGTTCTGTTCATTAAATCTGGATTTATTGATTTGATTTGACTCAATACTGCAGCAGAGGATGCCAAAATCTGGAGATCCAATACTTACATATCAGTGATGAACAAGAAATCTACACAGCTCACACTGGATAAAATCCTTCGTAAATGAAGGAAACAGTATTGGGACATGACACCCCAAGACCAAGTATTCAGCATAAAGGAGATTTATTTGCCCCAGAAGGACAATGGGCAGGGAATATGAGACCAAGGGAGAGAAGAAAGGGATATTTGCCCTAGAGGGACAAAGGACTACCTGTGCATAGAGAGAAAACAGATATGGCCCATTGATAAATGACAGTTTATAAAGGTAAGAGGAAAAGCCCTGTGTTAAAAATTAGTTGGTTTGTTTTGGTTGGGCATGTTAATTAGGGAAGCTTTTGATTGCTGGATTTCAATACTTTGATAGCTGAACCCTGGTAGTCATCCTCAGGAGGAAAAAGTGTCCAAAAAAGGGAATGGACCTTGAGGGCTAGCTTTAGGAATGTAACCTAATATGTTTCAGCAAGGCTGAGGGAATGGGGGAGAAGGGCAAGACAAGCTCGAGTCCCTTCAGAAAATATATTTTTTCTTGTTCTATCTTGTAATAGTTTCCTTTGTTTTAAGTATATATATCCTTAACATAACTGACAGACCTGGCCAACCCCACCACTACACCTCTCCTAGGCAGGGTTGAAATGGGCTTCTTACATAGAGCACTAATGGGATTTATTCAAACCATCACCCTACAGTGTCTAATTAATAGGATCAGCTGTCCATAGATTATTGACACCATGGTTTAAACAGATCTTCTATATACTCTTAGTGCGTAAAACATTGTTAGACCCACTCATAAAAGTATCATCACACAGTGGGTGGGGAAATACAGGAGTGATAGTCCACCATTTTGTTTTTTCTGCTGTTGCTGATGATTTTAGAGGTTTGTGAAAATGTGGAGGGGGTGCTTGGTTTTAGTTGTTGTTTGTTTGTTTGGAACACAGGCTCTCCCAAGGTCCTCGTTATTCTGGATTTCCCTCATTGCTGAAACCATAAGCATCTACGCAACTATGTTCAATTTCCAGTGAGCTTAGAAGATAGAACTCGCAGGCAATCATAATGCAAGTGCTTTACAAACTGACCCATCTCCCCAGGATGACTTACTTCATTATAAGGGACAGTCAGAATGGCACCTTGGGATGCCATTCTCCTTATCCTATCCTCCTTATTCCATCTAAACTAAGGTGCTTTCTATAGACCTAACTTCCAAAAGCATGGCCCTGGGGTTTGAGGATTCACCATATAAATGGGGGAAGTTTGACAGAAACACTCAGCTCATAGCATTTATTTCCACAATATTTATAAATCATGAGGTAGTAGAGATCCTGTGAGGCAACATGCTCAGGATTCCACATACACCAGAAGAGGTTTTAAATGGTACCGAGAAAAGGAATGAGGGAAGGCGTATGTAAAACATTCCACATCTTGGGAATGGCAGTGTGTATTTCACTAACTTTAAATTTGGTGGTGGTCATAGGTTTCATGATTGCACTGGTGTTGTAGTTGCTGTTTGTTGACAAGGCCCCTAAATACCCCAAGCTGGCCTGGAATTCAGAATCCTCCTGTCTGAACTTCCTGGCTGCTAATATTACACTTGCACTTGTGTGCTACCATGCCTGGCAATTTCTTAAATTTTAAGGAGGAACAATTTTTTTTTCTTTTGGAATAATTTTAGAATGAATGTTTTTTAGCAGAAGATGTGCTCTTGCAATAAATTCATTATATTCCTGGTTGCCGATCTGATTCTGTTCCCCAGACTGGGATTTAAAGTTCTTGCCACTGCATTTCAATTATAGGAAGTGTTCTATTAGCGAGTATCACCTGGCCGTCTGCTTTTAGTGGAGGATATTAAAGAATAAAGAGTTTCACTTGAAAATACTTAGTCTAGAGAGAACTACCAGGGAGCTGTTTGAACACTGACTAGAAACTGATAGCTTTAGAAGACTCTGTTTGTAATGTACTGGAACTGTTCGGTCAAACCCGTTAGGAAAGTACAAATGTGTCCCGTGGTATTCTCTCCAGCAGCTGTGTTTGTGAGGCTGAGACTGGTTTAGTGACAAATGCTGGTTTGGTGGCAGAACCAAAGCCCTATTTCTAACTAACTGATGGCTTGCACTGTTAGGTGCATTATCACAGAGCGATGTATCACTTACCAAGAAGCTGCTGTCATCACTCTCACGTCCCAGACCCCATGGATTGCAGGTAAAGACTAGTAGATTGATTGGCCCAGAAGTGGTTGAAATGCTGTGACAGAAATGTGTCTTTGCGCTCCTCTGCTGAAGTATAGGGTCTTCAAATTCAGTACCCATGACTGACTGATCGGAAATTATAGCAATAAATATTGTTTAACTTGTTACATATTCAACCATTTGTCCTCACTCACAGTTCAATAATACACATGACAAGTCAAAATCACCTCATATTGCCTTTTATTCTGGGACCACCGGTCATCGGGATAGCCATTTGAGACCATAAAAATGTAAGACAGCCAGTTAAATTCAATTTCAAGAGAAAACAAAGGGAATTAATATGAGGATATTTCTACATAGTATTTCTGTGTCTTCATTAAAGTTACTTTTACTATGATAAAATGCTATAACCAAAAGCAATTTGTGGAAGAAATAGTTTATTTTAGCTAATCGTTCCATATCACAGTCCAACCC
>LOJH01010517.1:0-16902 GCA_001685095.1 Ellobius talpinus
GGAGGTGAGAGGAAGAGTCCTCCATGGAGGCGCACCTGACAGTTCTAGGACCTGCAGAAACTAGAACTGTGACTAGCCATAGAGTATGCCACAGGAAAACCAGGAGAACCAAAGCAGAAACAAGGCAGCATCTTAGGAAGCGATGCTCATGTCTGCTCCAGCTGTTAAGAGCCAGTGAACAGCTGCTGGCTTCCCATAACTGACATTTTACAAGCTTTGAGATAAGAACGTGACAGACACAAAAGGGTAACGGCATCTTCTCAAAGAAGGCTAAGGGAACAAAAACTTACAGATGGCATCCATTTCGAGTATTGCCTGCTTGGCCTGAAAGACAAAAAAATGTAGATATAATTGAATCTTTTTCTCCAATTTCTTCTTTAAGCTACCAAGTGTGACAGAGATCTTATCACATCCAAATAAATGGATTTTAGAAAACAAAACATTAAAAAACAACCCTCGCGATTTCTTTTAGTCATTAATACATAGTTCAGGGGACTCAAAGACTATCCTCATGGGAGTAGCAGGGGCTTTCCATTGGGCACAATACAGCGAAGACTTGATGGTTAGGTTTTACTGTCACCTTGACACAATGTAGACTCGCCCGGGAAGAGAGTCTCAATGAAAGACTGTCTAGAGCAATGGTTCTCAACCCCGAATGCTGGGGCCTTTTACTTTAGTTCTTTGTGCTGTTGTGACCCCCCAACCATAAAATTAGTTCATTGCTACCCCATAACTGTAAGTTTGCTACTGTTATGAATTGTAATGAAAATCTCTGTGTTTTTCCCATGGTCTTAGGTGACCCCCCCAAAGGGATTGTGAACCACAGGTTGAGAACCGCTGGTTTAGATCAAGTTGGCCTGTGGGCATATCTGCGGGGGCAGTGAATTATTTTCTTAATTTTGTTATGGGAAGGCCAATGGGTACGGGTCACAACCCTGAGGCTGTGTCCTGAGTTATAAAAGAGTAGATACAGTGAACTCAGTAGGAGGCCAGCAAGTATTCCATTGTCTCCACCCTGGACTGTGGATGTCATGTGACTGGTGGCGTTAAGTTCCTGCCTTGATGTCCCCATTATGAAGGAGTGTAACCTGAACTGTGAGCTGAAACAACTCCCCCCCAGCTGCTTCTCTCTTCAGGGTATCACAGCCACAGAAATGAAGCAAGAACAAGATGGCAGCACCCAAGTCCTTCATGTAGAGACGCTGCCTTTGCTCAGAGTTGGTACACATCTTCCTGTAAACTCAAAATCAGCTCTAGGTTGCTTAGCATAGCCTTGTAGATAGTTTTATACTGTATTGTTAGTTGAGGAAAAAAACAAAAGCAAAGAAACAGCTGCATGCACATGGAAGTCCAGCTGCAGTTCAGGTGCTCTCATGTTGCTTTCTAGTTTTGTGTTAATATTTAAAGTGAAAAAGCACTTCATCCTTATGCTCAATTAATTTGGCTCAGTTTATATAATATATATAAATATGTATATCTATAAATAAATGGGGCATGTGAATAGTTCCAAGAAATTCCTTAAACAAAGTTAATCCCTAAATCTTGTAAATTCAGAAAAGAATTCCCTTCTTATCCACTAGGTGTCAGCTGAGGACCATCAGGGAGTCAGAGATCTGGGCGGAGGTTGGCAGCATTCAGTGACTCATCCACAGCTGTGTTGACATTAGAAGACAGGGTTATATATGTCTTGTTGTTTAAAGTGTTCCATTATACATTTGTTTGATTTAGTAGAAATAAATATATTTTGAAAGCTTTAAGAAAACAATTGAATAGTCTTGATGAAAGATTAAAAAAACCCTTCATTTAGTCACCCTACTTAAATAGGGCAAGGAATTATTTTTAACATTATAGTGGATAAAGTATATTAAATAGGTTTTCATTTTTAGTGGGGGGAATATGGTGTAGAGGCTCTTTGGAGCCAGATTTTGACTTGGGTTTGAATCTGAATTTGGCCATACACCAGTTGTAAACCTTGGACCATTTACTTCCTGTTCCTGGACCTCTGATTTTATTTCTCTAACATGGGGAGAACATGACCCATCTCTGAGATATTTTACTGAGTGTGAAGTAAGTGTACTTATCACGATAGATATGTGTTCAATAAGCTGTAAATTAAAATCCATTTTAGATTCTAAATAGACTAATAACTTGAGTGAAAAGAATAATTGTATTGTGCCTTTATTAATTGTTTTAAGCATCAAGGGAAAACTACCAGGAATACATAGACCAGAAGAAGAGGACAGGCACGGAAGCTGCCTCATTTGGTTAATTGACTATAATTGCCTTTCAGAATCTTATTAAGCAATTTGATTTTCCTAGGATTCTTGTAAACAGTAGGTGGGGCACATCAAAACGAGGTGCCACCTCTCAGAAGGGCATTGCCTCTGAGTAACCATGAGAAAAGGCAATCACTGTTCTGCGTGAGTTCTCTGGCCTTTCACCATACCTGATGAAGGGAAACTCACACTTCAGGCCAAGTGCACAGCTCTACGGATTCATTTCCTGAATGTAAAGCCACTTTACTGGCACAGCTCCTAAAGATCAGGCTGAAAGTCTTTTCAGAACATGGAGAAGGCAAGCTGGGCATCCTGGGGTACACCTGTGATCGCAGTACTCAGGAGGCCAGGGGTGGGGGTGGGGATATGATGAAGAATTCCAAGTTCAAGGCTGGCCTGGGCTACCTAGTGAGACCAACCAGCCAACCAAAGACAAATTTCTTCTTTCCCCGAACTCCTTCGGCTTTTTGCCACCCGGTGCCCCTCTGCCGACTCTGATCCCATTTTTGGTCCTAATTCTCTCCTCTTGGTCCCATTACAGACATCGCACCATCCTTGTAGATGGCTACTCATCCCTTTATCTTAGTCTTTTGCTACTTTATTTCTAGCACCCATGTCCTCTACTCCACAGTAGCAGCGTGACAATTCAGCCATCCTAGAACCTGAACATACCAGGATTGCCTGGCCACCCAGGTAAGGTACTAGGAACTGTTTTCAACTACAGATTCCATGTTTCCCGATGAACCAGCTGACCATAGACCAGAAATCTCTTCCCCGCTCAGCCAGGAATCATAGTCACGACAGCGACAGTCTCATGAACATGTGCGCTCTTCTCCTTGTAGGAACCTTTTGCTCCCCAGCTCTGCCACCCCTAGAGAGGAACTCGTGAGTGCCATAGTCCCTTAAAGCAGTTTCCACGTTGCTAAGCAGTTTGCCACGGCACCATCACACTGATTCACGTGGCAGCCTCAGGTGGATCGCTGGTGCCTATCAGAAAGGAGCTGAGTCACCATGAATAACCAGACCATTTTCGTTAGTAAGTCTGACCCTCTCCACTTTCACGCACCCACCCCATGCCTGCTCCATCCATCCAGGGGATGACTTCATCACCCACACCAGAGCCTCCAACCCTTCATGCTTTCCTACCCCCCTCAGCACTCCCCTGCCATTTCTCTTCATTCTTTACCCAGTTAAGGGAACATGTTTTCAACTCTTTCCAAGCCTACCCCCATCACTGCTGTATTTACAGTCCCCCACCACCACAATGGCCCTTCCTCATCCTTGCTGCCTCCTGCCTCCCAATCTTCCCAGACAGCTCACTAACCAACACCTTGTTTATCACCCAGATGGCAAGCCTTGTTTTGATTGAGTTGCCTTCTAAACCACACCTTTTTGAACTCTGTGAGGAAAAAAAGTCTCCACTCAGCCGGTTTCTCATTTCTTTTTAACCCACTGCAAACTCTCCAAATCCATATTCTGCATCTCAGTGCAATTTTCCAGCTGCTGTCCCCTCCTTCCCCATCAGGTACCCTCCTCCAGGTCCTCACAGCTCTCCCCAGCTGTCTTTCAAGCACCCCACCCCCAGCAGAGGACTTGCTGGGATTCCCACGCCTGTTTTTGTTCCCTTTTCCTTTATACATTCTTGTGGGCCATCCTTTCAAACTCTAGGGCTTCAGTCACTGCTTCTCCTAAACCCCCGGGGGGGGGGGCTGCCAGAACCTGAATTTCCACCTCCATTCACCTTGCCAGATGCTCCTCTGCTCCCATCGAACCGGTTAGGTGTCCTCCATGAGCCCAGCCTGTCTGGTTAACTCCCACCCCCAAACCCTTCCTGTAACTTCCCACTCAAGTGCAATCTCAGAGGGTGACATCTGTTCCTTTTGCCTGGGTGACCTGTCTGGCATCTGCTCCCTGGGTTGTGCTTCACAGGCTGCTTGGCCGACTTCCTCTACCCCAGCCTTACCTCTGTCCCATCTCCTGGCCCTCTGGTCCCAACACCAGCTGTGTTTGGTGAGCAGGGGGTCACGCCTGTTTTTGTTTACTTTGTCGTCTCAGCCCGGGTCCCCTCCCTCACCCCAACTTCATAGGAACATTTCTCATCCTTCACGAAAGCAGGAGGCATTTTCCTTCCTCCCCCTCACTGGCTAGGGCTGAACACTTTGTCCTCCTGCCCCAGGCCACCTGGCTTTCGGCACAATTGTTTCCCCAAGTCCAGCACACAGATCTGGGTTAGGCGAGCAGCTTGCTCTTTCCTGGTAAATTCCTTTCCCGCCAAACTGGGCTTGGTTTCCTGCTGTTCCCACAGGACCCAACACAGCCTCCTGAGGCTCTCAGACCTCCTCAGAGGGGTTCCCTGTATTTTCTGTTAGTTCTCTATAAGCTTTCTTATAGTCTTTCACTTATTTTTCCTCCCTTTATTTTTGGGGGCGGGGTGGGGGGAGAGGAGTAGCTAGTAACATTGCCTCCATAGCCTAAGACAAGTAAATTTGTAGTTGGTGCCATTGATTCCTCTCTCTCTCTCTTTCTCTCTCTCTCCATATACACACACATACATATATATGTATGTGTATATATGTATATGTATTTATATATACACACATACTATATATACACACACATACACACACACACTCATATGTCAAAGTTCAACCTCTGAAATGCCTTTTTGTGGACAGGATTTTGCTTGGCCATCCTTCCGCCTCAGACTCCTGATTGCTAGGATTACAGGCTCTATTTTGAAGCTTGGCTTTGTTTCCTGTCAGACAGACCCCTGGCTAGGGCCTGGGCCCTTTCAGAAGCCACCTTGTGTGCTGTGTGTTGTATTCTGACTGACCTCTCTCTCTCACCTTAGCTGGGATCTTTGCCGCGTGGTTCTCCAGAATCAATCTCTTCAGGTGCAGAACCCAGAGGCGTTTGTCTTGCTGGGATTTGGCCTACAGAGATTTAAGCAGTGAGATGGGAGGCAATGCAGAGATGGCGGCCGGGTCCTGTGCACCTCTCCCAATTGGGGACCTAGGAGTGGCTGGCCTGTTACCTGAACTGTGTGCTGCATCTTGGGGTTCTTGTAGTCAAAGACACTGAAGCTGAGTGGTTCCTTTGTTATGACCTCCACAAGCATGAGGTTGCCACACTGCAGCAGAGAGCACAGTATGTGAGGCGCACAGGGCACGCAACAAGCCACCCCACCTCCAGGCCTTGCCTGCCACCCCGTGAGGACCCACCGGGATGTCAGCTTTGTATGTGAACATGTCGTCTCTCTTCTTTGTGATGAGAAGCAGCTTGTCCAGGAGGAAGAGAGTCCTCTCATTCTTGGCCCTATGGATGCGGAAGGTCCCCTCAAGTACCAGCTCCCCAAAGCTGGTGAGGTCTGGCCCCTTCCAGTTAGTTAGCAAGCTCTGGATCTCCTAAGAAAAAGGAAATTCCCCCCCAGATTAAACACCAGGCAGATGGCAAGGCACTGCAGACCCAGTGGCCTGTCACTGAACCTCAAGGACATTGACTGACATAAATCACTGTTTATGGGGTGAGGCTATATCAGTCAAGGATTACCCAAAATGAATCAAATTACTGAACTATCAATTGCTTATTGTCATCCTTTAATGATCCAGCATTATGGCTAGTGTCGGCAACTATACCTTTCAAAAGGGCGGTGCCATCGTAGATAGCATCCTCCTCTAACTTTTCATTCTCTTCTCTTTGAATTAAAAACCTTCAGTCTTCAACTTGAGAATTGAAGAAACTGAGTCTTTACCATACATTAGTAACTCACAACTGAAGCCTGGGTAAAACCATGGACATTTTCTCAGGACTTTCCCAACTTTAAGTTCATCTGTCTAGAAAGGAAATGGACACACCTTGGCCACTCGGTCTTAGCACTTTCAATGCTTAGAAAATATGAATAGGTGATATGATGGACATTTCTTTAGGATTTGTTACATGACAAAATTTTAAGGAAGCTGATTTCATTACCTTGAAAACTGTAAATAGCCACAAGTCCTACTTAATTAAGAAAAGCCACAAGATGGTGATCGTCTTCATTGGGGAGATGGGTTTGTAGCTCAGTAGTAGAGTATTTGTGTAGTTTTTAAAAACCCCTGGGTTCATCTTACTACCAAACATCCAATCAAATAAGCAAAATAACTTTTGCTGGCTACAGACAGAAACAGTAGAAATGGAGTAGTGCTAGGGTCTGATTCAGCAGCACCTTCAGAATGCCATGCACACTGACACAGAATGAAAAATTAGCCATTTAGACACTTTTGACTCCATAAAAGGTGTCTGATATTACATTTGTAAAATGATTAAACTTTTTGTTAATGCTGGAAAAAGAATAAACACAGCCTGGGAGAATAAGCTGCTGTCATTTCTGACTTTTGACAGTGACATCATACCAAACTCTGATTGCCTACAGGTGCAATCTAACCTTTTCTTCTGACTTACAAGAAGAACACATTCTTTCCTGCATTGGGTCAGCTGTGGCTTCACTCTGCATCTTTCAGACTCACTTGGAGGGTTACGAGTTTAGAACTAGCTCCTGGGCCACATGCTATTTTTTTTAAGATTTATGTATGAGTGTTTTGCCTGCATCTATGTCTGGATGTACATCACGTGTGAGCCAGGTACTCATGGAGCCATAAGAGGGTGTCAGATCCCATGGAATTGTTATGAACATTTGTGAGCCTCCATCTGTGTGAATTCTGGGAACTGAACCTGGATCCCCTGCAAGAGTGGCAAATGCTTTTAGCCACTGAACCTTCTCCCCAGATGCTTGTTTTTTAAGTGGCTTATTTTTTTGAGGAGTCTAGGACATAACCAAAAGTTCCTGTGGGGGTGGAAAAGTTCCTGAGAATTCATGGTTCATAATATTGCTACTGAATGGACCTTAGCAAACCTGTCATCTGACTGTCACATTTTAAACCTGAAGAGACCAAATAATGTGCTTGAGATTCATGTCTCAAGTGAAATGCAAAGGAGCTGCTTCAGTCTCTAGTCTTCCCAATGGGTCACTTGCTCTATGATCACCCTAACACTGTATGTCATGGTTTTTATAAACTAATGAGAGGAATAGGGGCTTTAAAAGTCTTAAATAGTTTGGAGAAAATTCGCTTATCAAGAATTGTAATTGACTTGTAATGATATCAGATAAAGCCTTGGGAGACTCATATTTAATCAGGGTCATCAAAGAAGTGATAACAAAACCATTAGCTTAAAAGTGATAAACTTTGTCCTATGTTGATGTGGAAAGTCCTTCTGTATATGTGTTGTTTTTATTGTTTAATGAATAAAGAAGCTGCTTTGGCTTGTGATAGGGCAGAGGAGAGCTAGGCAGGAAACCTAAAACTGAATGCTGGGAGAAAGAAGGCAGAGTCAGTGAGATGCCATATTGCTACCACAGGAAACAGATGTGCTGGAACCTTGCCGGTAAGCCATAGCCATGTGGCAATACACAGATTAACAGAAATGGGTTAATTTAAGATATAGGAGCTAGCTAGAAAGACGTTTAAACTATTGACCTAACAGTATTGCAAATAATACAGTTTCTGTGTGTTTAGTTTGGGTCTGAGTGGCCTCCCTCAACACTATGTAGCCACTCTAATCAATGGTCAGTATTGTCTTCAGGGAGAACTGGGGTGAGGACTATAAGTGAGGGGCACTACTTATGCAGCCTGAACATGTGATCTGGAAGGAGCGATGTGTTGGAGCACTTGCTGGGAACTTCTGCCTGGCTCACCTGCAAGCGGACTGCATGCTCATGCTTCCGCTTCATGTCATTGATGTACCAGGCCACTCGCTGCATCGTGTCTATGGCATCGAGCACAACATCATAGCCTTCGGTGTCCTTGTCAAGGTGATTTTCTATTTCCTAAAAAAAGAAATTGGTTATTAGATTTTCCCCCCATGTAGTCAATGAAGCAAATGGCTTCTCTAGGTTCACGGGTTGTTCCTGTGAGGGTGCACATGTACGGCTCAACTTAATGTGATGTGAATTCTGGGTGGATATTCTAAGCTATGTATAAGAGCAAAAAACACCTCAAAGGCAACAAGAAGATAATTTGGGATTAATTCAGCTACCATTCTTTCCTTATTCCTTCATTCATAGTCATTTTTAAATTTTTGTAAGGATCTTGATTGCTCAGAGGAGCTGAGATCTTGGATTTCTGTTGAATGATGGCTATCTAATTCCCTAGGAGACTGATGTCTTTTATGTCATATTAACATAGTTTAGCAGAGATGTATTCTGGGAAGGTGTTATTTTTTTCAAGAATGGTCTGGACACTGACTTAGCAAGTTTACCCCACTAAATCTAGGTGGTCATTAGGATTGGTGTAAGAATTAAGGAACTATTTCCAGTGTGCCTTCATAAGACAACAGATGATTCTCCAAGGAAGAGCTACTTAAGCAAGTAGACAAAAACATTTTTCTGGTAAAATTTTACATATGTGAACTCAGCAAACCAGAAATGATTGCCCCAGTTAGAAACCTAGACTCATTTCAAAAGAGACACCACACATGGTCAATGGTCACGCCACCCTGAACACGCCTGATCTTGTCTGATCTTGGAAGCGAGACTGGGTTGGGCTTGATTAGAAGCTGGGTGGGAGAGATACCAGGCAGGCTGATAAAAACAGAGCTCTGGATTAAAATCCCTTTATTTAAATTTTTATTTAGTTTTTGACTGATTGGTTGGTTGGTTGAAAGAAAGTCTTATGTAGCACAGGCAGGCTCCTAACCCTCTGTCTAGCTGAGAACACCACCAACATTATGATCTTCCTGTCTCTACCTCTAAAATCCCTGTAGGAAAAGATCCTTAATCTGGTATACAGATTAGCAGATTACAAACAGTATCTCATTTTTACTGAATGTCTATAAGCCACAGTGAACGTGGCACCTTACGAGAGATCTGGAGGCAGACAGACTTGCCTCAGGGTTCTGCTCCTCAAACCCACTGTTCTGCCACCTTCAACTGAAAAACTAAGCAAATCCTACTTGTAGAATACAAATGATCGTCAATAGAATTTTCTCCATCTTTTCAGACTTCATTAGAGAATATGAGAGGTGAATCTGAGAGCTACATCCATCTAATTTCCAAAGCCTTCTTGATTATTATACAAGTAGTGGAAACCACTAGAAAGGGTCAATAGCCAGAAGTGAGGCTAAGCCCCTACTCAGAGAAGGCACTGTTCATCTGTCCGCCCCGTCTCGAGCACTTTCTCTTTTCTCTCACACGAGGGCCAGTGTAGTTTTCCCTCCCAGCTGCCTACTCAATTGGGTCTCATGGAAATAAAGCAAAACAGGAAGAGGAATCTGTTTTTCATTGAGATGCTAACTTCCTGCCTGAAACTGACCCTGTCCAGCACAAGGCATTCCTCAGCCCTATCACTATCCAAGTTCAAATTAATCCTTCAGCTTGGCTGTTGTTGATGGGGCTGTAGCCCTGGCACACAAGTGTCTCTAATTCCTTAAAGCAGTTGCTAAGCATGAGTGTAGAAAACGTTTCCATATGACAACAACATTCTCTGGCATCGCCTCCCACCCCAACTTAATAGACACACCCCAAGTCCCCATCCCTTGGCAAGAGTTCTAGCAAGGGCTGAGACTTACATGTAGAAGGAGATGGTATTTGAGAATCCGCTGAACTGGTTTTAAGAGATAAGACCCTAGGGGTAGTGAGTGTTTCAGAGTTTCCTGGCGCTCCCGGAAGAACTTGGCTAGTATCTTGTTCCTCATGCACTCAGTGAGCACGGCCACAGACCTGCAAGAGAAGCACATGTGTTTTGACATGAGGATGTGTTTTACATGGGTGTTTGAGGTTTAAATGCCAGTCTTGGTGGAAATATCTTAAACTGGGCAGGGTAGCCACAGAGCTAGCTCCTGGCTAGAATCCCTTGGAACAAGTCAGAGAAAGGTGTCCCTTTGGATGGGTTGAACTAGAAAAGGGAACTGAACTCAGTGGCATAGAACCATGGGTTTGGGCTCTAAGAACACACAGTCCCATGCCAGGACACTGTAGCTTGACAAGAGACATTTGTTTTGAATTTAGCCCCTACACGTGCCCCATCCAGATGTCTTTGTACAGTTCTCATGGTGCACATCTGGACCCAGTTCCCACAGGCTAGGTTATAAAGCACAGCATCCCTCGTTTAAGACAAAACAGTCCTTTATTTAGCACAGACTTGGTCTCCTATTAGGACACGTGTCGCCCGCCTCACGGCTTGTGAAATGTACCTACCATACCACTTTCTAGGAGTTGACTTTTCTCAATGAAACTCTGACTAGCTGCCCCCATTACCATCAGTCTTCTCCTCTTTCTTGATATCTCACTGCAGGATAATAGAAGAGGGGGCTAGAGTCCCTTCTGCAGTTCTCAAAATAATATGTAGCTCCAACGCATCTTAATGCAACAGTTCTAATAATGCTTATCCCTTCCACATCAAGCTAGTGATAGAATCCTACATCACACACCTGCACAAATTAAAATCCTGGTGTTATGGTATAACCTGGATGCAGGTGGGAATCATTTTATTCTTTTTTTCCCCAAGTCTCTGGCATGTTTCCAGGATTAATTGAGACAGTCAGAGAGAGTCAAACAATAAAATAAGACTCCGTGGAAAGTCTTGTAATTAACCTGTTAGAATCCCTTTGTGCTATCTGCTTTAGAAAAGACCAGCTTAAATGGATTTATTTCTCCCCTGAGTCCTGAATTTTAAAGTCCTCATTGTGTGACCTGGGTGTTTTTCTGAATCCTTCTGGAATCAGATGCAGCTGCTCAGGAGCCTGGTGGTTGACTGATGGCCCCATCTCTTGCTCAAGACCGGAATCTACTGCAAATCAGGGCACAGGACATTCCAGGTTCCCGGAGATCTCAGGAATAGGGCAGGCATCTGAGGACAATGGCATGACCTCCTTTGTGTCTGTCCTCTGGGGAAGGAGGGAGGAACCTATCTGTCCCTCTCCACAGTGAAATCACTGGGGTGTGATTGGCATGAAGGAAGAAGCCACCTGCCAAGGTGTGCTTGCCACATTAAGAACCACCAGCCTGTGTCTCAAGTGGGGAGAAAAATCTTGGCACTCTTGGCTTGCTAAGACAGGGACATGAGACCGTCAAGTCTCCAGGGAAACTGCCCGGACACAGGCATGGAAATACTTCTTTGTAGATATAAAAGTCACACACTGGACAAGAATTGGACATGCCTTCTTCATTGAGAACGTCCCTCTGTTAACACAGGTTTCTTCAAAGGCAGACTCAAAATCAAAACACACAATCTCCAGGAAAGTGTCCTTAACTATCGCCACTGGGGTTATTTCCTGTTACTTTATGTGTCTTTAGCTTCTACTGCATGTTACCGAGTCCATACCATATTAATTCCCATTCAGGTATTTAATCACCCTTATTATACTGTTTCATTGGTATGTGCAATCGGGTTATGCCCTTCCAAAGCATACAAGCTGCTTGAAGGCAGGAATGCTGGGTCCTAGTTTCTGCAGCTCTGCCCTAAGCATGGAAGAGGGCAGCATGAACGACAGGCTCTGAAAATCTGTCTTGCACACATGAGCTCATCCCAAAATGTTTTTCCCAGGATCCCAAAACAGCCCATGATGGCAAAGCGGAGGATTTCATCAGTAAGCCAGAAGAGCCTTCTGAAGCTTTGATTTGGAAAGCTTCCATATTGAGGTTGTGTCTTTGGATGGTATGTTCACAGCAAAATGCATACAAACAGACCTCCCGAGCCAGCCCCTTTGACCGTCAGAGCCAGCACCTCACTGATTTGTCAGTTTGAACAGCTTCCTTTTTGCTTGGGAAGAACTTTTGGGGACAGGCTGGGGGCTAACTCTATGGTTCCTATGCTGCATGGCCTTTTGACTTATGGACCATGAGATTTAGTTGATGCATCCCATAGTTCATTCTGTATCAGAGGAAAAAAATGCTTAAGTGTAACCTTGCAAAGTATGGGTGAGTCTATACACCAGAATTATGGCAATTGCTTGAATATGCATGTGGGGTTTTTGTTTTAAGAGAAACCTGGGGAAATCATAGCTGTCCATCTAAATGAATAACCATGGTGTCACATCCTGTATCCTGTTTACAGAAGACTAAAACTTTACAATGGGAAGGGGTGGTTAAAGGTAATTCTGAACTTTAGGCTTGTTACTACACAAAAGCCTTTTAGGCAACTCCTGGGTTGCAGGTTAGGGGTGTTTGCCCTTCCTTCCCTCAGCAGCCATGAGGATTCTACTGATACTGTATTCTTGTGGATGACCTGTGCCAAGATTGACCAAGAGTGTGCAAGTCACCCCAACCCTCTTTCTGGCTGGGCTGCAAGAGCCTGTTGATCACGGCTTCAGAGAAAGCTCCAGAACTTTATGAAGATACGGTGGTGGGTGGCCTGAGACTGGAGCAACTTGGTCGACATCCTCACTGGGCCATTCGTCAGCTACAGGACCCTGTGGAGTCAGTTTGTCATGGGTCTCTCAGCAGGGTCATCCATAAAATGGAAGAAGGAAGGGGTGGTGATGGATTTGCACTTGATAAGACCCTATTGGGTTTCTAGCACTGGGGTGGGTGTGCTGCATCCCTTTAATCCCCCAGAATCTCTGTATCACTGTGCATGCTTAATTTAGCATTTGCTTTTATAGCTTTTAACACTGCTGAGGACAAAAATGCCCAATAAATGTCTTGGGGAGAGAAAAGAAATGCCTAGAGAGCTACATGTAGCCTTGTCTTTTGACTCTTAGTCAGCGATCAGTACATTGTCCAGGCTGCTCCTTGAACTGCTCTCCCACCTCCAATCTTAGATATGAGCAAAATGGAGCCAACAGCCCCTGGAGGCTGGAGGCCCCCATTCCTCATGCCGACTGTTCAGGACCTGTCCTTTCTGAACTTTATAAAACTTGGAAAACTCATAAAGCTTACCAAGCAAAACCAGAACTTCTTTCCTTCCCAGTTATGTTACACAAACACATCTTCCAAATGTGGCACACATAATGAAAGGTTAACAGAGAAGTAGAGAGCCCTATGCAACAACATGGATATATCAATTTTCTTTTGGAGCTGTGCGGTGATGTTCCTGGTCTTATTCTACATCACTCATGATTTTTTCCTGCTCCAGCTCCACGGATCCTCCCAGTCCAAAAGGCACCAAACAATATCTGAGATCCCCACAGACCATTCTCTGCATTTTTGCATTTCCCCTGGTCTTCAGCACAGTGCCAGGCATACAGTGCCTGACACTGCATCTAATGACTTGAAATAGAACAAAGGGAGGACGTCACCCCTTTCCAAGCCATACCTTGGGTAGTTGGTGCAATACTGGGTATAAATGTGGAACTCTTCACTCTGCGAGAAGACAAAAGAGACTTTCATAAGCCCAGGGGCACAGACAACAGCGTTCATTCAAAAACAACACCAGCAACAGCAATTAGGCTTCTATTGTTCCAGTCACATTGGTCCGCCCCCTGAACCCGTGTGGCCATCATCTGTGCCTACTTCTCTTTACCCAGAATCCATAAAATGCAATCCATATTGCATTAAGTGCAACAAACACTCTGAACACCTAACTGTGTCCCAATGATTCTGAAGACAGGAAGAGATGAAAATAAAGTTTTTGCCCCAAGGTGTTTATGGAAATGTAAGTAGGTTATATTTGCACACCAGACAGTAAGACTATGTTGGTGTACACATAGGAGCTGCTGCACACACTCAAGCCCTGCATATGTAGCCCTCTCTTCCCATGGCTATTGCTGCTTTTCTCACTGCATAGCCACTGCCTTGAGAAAGAGTTTAAGCTGCATTTCTTCCAAGCAGCTTTCCTTGAGCTTTTGGGTTGAACCAACTGTTTCTAATTGTGGCCATCCACCATATCCGGCGTTCATGTCTGGGAGCACTGACCAAATGGTACTGATGCTTTCTGTGTATCTGTCTGGCTCACCACGGTCAGGGCAGGGGCCACATTTGTCTTCCTGACAGATAATCCCTGTTGACTCCTCTCTCCTACTGAATATCACCTGAGAGCAGAGCCCAAGCCTACCCACCTACATGCATCTAGCACAGCAGCCATCTCTCAAAAGCAGTAAGGTTTGATTAGCAAATGGACCCCATCCGACCTTCCCTAAAAATCTTCACTTCCAAGGCTTTCAGCTGTGAATTCATATTATAGGAAATAATACCTTGATACTGACTGAGTCAGACAGTTCTTTAAAAAGGTAGGGTAACAATTCCATAGAAATAGAAAACAAGCATTGCTTCTTACCTTATTTCACCTATTAATTAGGAAATCAGTTAGACATTACAAACTGGATCAAAAGAGAAGGAAATAGAGCACACTTAGGTCAATGGAGAACGATGACAATTAAGTTTCTAAAGAGATAGGAGACTGGCTTTTTCCTTCTGTGGACTGGGGTGAGGAAAAGAAATCAATTGTCAAGTCAGTCATGGTGGTACAAGGCGGGGCCAGAAGGACTGGGAGCTTGACATCAACTTGGACTGAACAGTAAGACTGTCCAAAAGAGAAAGGAGGGAGGGAATCATAGAGGAAGGGGGAAGAGAGAAAAGAGAAGGTGAAGAAAGAGAGGAGGAAGGAAGGGAGGAATGGGAGGGAAGGGAGGAAGGGGAGAAGGGAGGGAGAAGGGAAACCCGTCGCTCCAGTTTCTTTACATTCTTGAGGACAAGCACCATTTGATATGCTCTCAGTTACATAAAATTGGCAAAGCTGAAAACCATTCTATGCACCCTCGGGGAAAAGAGCACAGACCCCATTGAATTACTGACTGTGAAGAAGAAACCAGAAAGCTGGCAGTGAAACCCACTACCTTGTCTTCTTGGTGATTCCCTACACTGCCAAGGGAAAGAAATACATCCACAGTAGGTGTAAAGAAAGTTATGGTTTCAAACTTGGTTGGGCAACTGTCAGAATGAATGGCTCAAGCCATAGAATTACTGGTTTTTACAAAAACTGAACTAGACTTTCATTTTTATCAAGAGCCGCAGGGTATTTCGCCAGGAATCCACATTTCCTGACTTCCTAAACAATTCCATACTCAAGACTCTGCTTATTTCTGATGTTGTTAACTTTAATTTTTAAATTCTGGTCACTACTTAGAATCCTTTCTGTTAAAATCAAGTAGGATTAAGCCAATATTTATTTATTTTGAATTCATTTTGGAACATTTTAAGCATATGTAAAATTAGAGAGGATTCAGGCAGCCACCGCTGTCCAATGCAATAATCATTAACTCAAGGTTTACGTTTACTTGTTTCTCCTGTCCCCACTACCATCACACAGAAGCAAATTCTAGACAACGTATCAAGTCACTTAAAATTATTTTACCACATGTCTCTAAGCAATTTAAGAAAATACTTTTTAAGTGTATGGGTGTTTTGTCAGGATGCATGTCTAAGACCCACATGTAAGCACGGTGCCCTTGGGGCTCAGAAGGCGGCTTCAGATCCCTTGGGACTAGATTAACAGATGTTTGTGAGCCACCATATGGGTGCTGGGAATCAAACTCGGGTCCTTACGCAGAGCAGACACTGCTCTTAATCTCTGAGCCATCTCTCAACCTTTGTCTCTAAGCATTAGTCAAGAAACGGCACAATTCCATGGTCATCCTTAAATAATTCCATGATACGAGGCTTGCCAATAACTGGGCACATTTCCTTGTTTGATTTCCTTTCCTTTCACAGTCCAGTGTTTGACTTGAAGCCCACAGAAGGTTCATATGCAGCAAATGTTATCAACTGGTTGATTGTTTTTGCTTGTTTGCTTGCTTTGTAACAATGGGCTGGAAACCAGCATCTCAGCGTCTTTGGCAAATCCTCCACCCTCCATTGATCTTTATGAAGTCTTGACTGGTTTTTCCCTTGTAATTTAGTTGCCGAAGAAACCACAACATTCCTTCCACCCACAAGGTCCCTGTCTCAGTGGTCCTGGTGACACACTAAAGTCTCCTCTCTGTGTCCTGTCCTTTGCACTACTGAGTGCTAATGGAGGTTGACTCAGATGGAGGTTTTATATTTTGGCAAAATGCACCATAGGTTGCACTGCGCTCCCATCAGGGGGTGCAAATGCCTGGACATCTTTTTTATGTGATGTTAACAGCCACTGGTAATTAGTATTTAGGTCTGATTCTAGGGGTTACTAATGGTGATGTTTCTAGTTCAGTTAGTCCTTTTTTGTTATTCTCAGAATAATGTGTTGGTTTCTTAATATCCCATAAAGAGCCTGTCTGATTTTTAATGCCATTGTAAGTTCATAAATAGGAACATATTTATTTAATGAGGCTC
Organism: Ellobius talpinus; assembly: GCA_001685095.1. Lineage (NCBI taxonomy): Eukaryota > Metazoa > Chordata > Mammalia > Rodentia > Cricetidae > Ellobius > Ellobius talpinus. The sequence continues at coordinate 16,558 of LOJH01010517.1, forward strand.
AGTTGTTTTCAATTAACTATCTTTACTTGTTATATTAGTTAGGGTTCTCTAGAGGAAGAGAATTTATAGAATGGATCCATACATCCATCTAGGAAGGAATTTATTAAAGTGGCTTATAGACTGTGGTTCAGTTAGTCCAACAATGGCTGTCTGGACATCAATGGAAGTCTGAGAATCCAGATCAGTCTATGATGCTGGGTGTCTCGACTGGTTTTCAGTAGACATCAGAATCCCAAAGAAGTAGATTCTAATGCCAGCGAAGGAATAGACTTGCCAGAGAGAGTGAGAGCAAGCAGCGAGAGAGAGAGAGAGAGAGAGAGAGAGAGAGAGAGAGAGAGAGAGAGA
>LOJH01010518.1:0-27347 GCA_001685095.1 Ellobius talpinus
ATAAATGTTCTTTTACATTTAAAGGGGGATATGATAAAGATATGAATAATTTGCTTTGGTATAGATTTTAAGGTCAATTTTGTTATATGTATATGTATTTCTGATCTTGATTAAGGTATTGTGATTGTATAGTTCATTTAAAAATATAATGTATGGTTAGGAAATATAGGTTGTTAATGGATAATCACCAATAATAATCAAGCTTGTAGTCATGTTAGATTTTCTAGATATAAAGATATATATTTCAGTTAGATAGCCATTCTTCATAGGTTCCAAAGAATACAGAATATGGCATACACTGAATTTTATTTAAATATAGTTAAAATGTTAAGTTAACTCATGTAATAAGAGCTTTTGCACATAAATGTGTAAATGCAAACAAAAGAATGATCTCAAAAGCATAGTTGTAAATGTTGAAATACCAAAAGAACAACACCTATGCCTAAACTGTTAAATTTTCAAAATATAATTCTGGGAAAACTATTTTTTAAAAATCCTTAAATAATATTAATTTTAATTTAAAAGGATATTTATTTGAAATAACAAGTATAGAGAACTTCATATGTCACTTTAAATAGTAAAATAGACAATAATGTATTTTTGCAACTATGAATACTTAAATATAATAATGACAATTACATGAGTATTACTGTCATGAGCAAGATAACAATATTTGAAAAGAAGTAGATCAACCCCAAATGTGTATAAGTATATATTACTATGGTTACTGATTGAAAAAATAATCATTGATAAAACCCCTGATAAAGCTTCTTCAACTATTTCTGGTAGGCAGCCAAGAGAAATTGCAAGAGCCTATTTATCAGTGGTTCTCAACCTTTCTAATGCTGTGTCCTTTAATCCACTTCCTCATGTTGTGGTGATCCCCAATAATGAAATTATTTTCTTTGCTGTTTCATAACTACAATTTTGCTGCTGTTAAAAATTGTAACAGCAGTTTGTAAATATCTGTGATTTCTAATCATGCTAAGCTGCATTTATGAAAGGGTTGTTCAACCCCTACATGGCCCACACATTTAGGAATGCTTACCTGTATTGTTGTGAGGGTATCTGGGGCCTCTCTGATCAATAACTCTTAAGTATATCTGGTATTGTAAATTTTGTTTAGTAACCCCTGACTTTTAGAAAAAGCACTATCTAGCTATGCTAGATATCTTCATTCTAACTCTTTGTTTCATGATATTTTAATTGGCTTATAAAATATGAGATTTCCATATCACTTTTCATTCACTCATAGTTTATGTTACCAACCCATGTCCCATTTTGTCTTCTACATACCTACCCTCTCTGTGCTTAATCCTTTCTGCCAAAAAGATATTGAAATAAAGCTGGAAATGAGCTTCAAGTTTTCTCTCTGTAGGCTATCATTCACAAATCTGGGAGGCACAAGGCATGCACCTGGGAAAGAAAAGACATCAATAGTCTTACCTAGCTATGAACTACAATAATAAGCTTCTAGGCAAGATATGCCCACTGCTACAATAGTGCCACAGCTGTTAGACGGTACCCAACCATATACTTGATGGATATGAGAACCACACCACAAGAAGGAATTTATTATGTCTTGTACTATAAACTCAGTCAAAAAATAGTCATGGCAGCAGAGGTCATAGTTAGGTCTTAAGTGAAGAATTTACCACTGTTGATAATATAAATTAACATAGTGTTAAACTGCCTTCTAAGATATTTATATTTATGCCCATATACAAATGCTACTCCTAGTGTGTATGCTGAAGTTTCCTGTCCTGATTGCCCTGTCCAATATAACCACTCTGAGGCTTAGTATTAATTACACATGCTCACCCCCAAATCTCAGGCATATTACTAACCAGCTCATACATTTGAAGCTAGCCCATATTACTTATTTATGCTCCGTCACATGGTGGTACCTTTATTATCATGGCAAATTCATCTCCTGCTCACTCTGCATCTGGCTGGAGACTCCTGACTCTGCCCTTCATCATCCTATCTTTCTCAGTTTGGCTTTCCCACATTTATATTGTTCAGTTATTGGTCAGTCAGCTTGCTTATTAAACCAATCATAGTGACATATATTCACACAATGTAAAGGAATATTTCACAATAGCAGTGGTATTTCAAATGAATGGCAGTGAATATAGAGTTGTGCTTGAGAATAAGTGACAGTTGCACATACTCAACCCTGAAGTATTTTTATCATCACCAATAAGGATGGCAGAATAACACAGAATAGAAAATGGAAAAAGTACAACAGCAAGACAAAAGGAAGACCGGCTGCAAAGTGCTATCTTCTGGGCATAGCATGGCTATTACATTCATGGTTGTAAAGCAAATAAGATTTCCTGCACTGGATCTGTACAACATTAGGTCTGTCAATAGTCAGTTTTGAATGAGGGAAAAGGCAGAGTGGAAGGGTAAGAAGAGGAGAGAAAGGGAGGCAGAAGGAGAACTTAAGGGAATGGGATAATGGAGATAGAGGAAGGACAGAGATGAGAACAGGAAAGAGATATTTTGATTGAGGAAGTCATTATGGTGCTAGCAAGAAACATGACACTAGAGAAATTTTTCTACTTTCTTAAACACTTTTCTATGCTCTCTGGAGTATGAGAAAATACATTATACATGCATTTATTTACAGAACCACAAATCTAATGGAAAAAATATTAGGGACTGAACTGTAACTATATCTGATATATATTTTTTCATTCTTTTATGCTGTAATTACTTTGAAACAGTAAAATATGCCAAAAGCAGTTTAACTCATTAAAAGTTTATCAACCCACTTCTAATAGTAATATTAATATGTCTTGTATTTTTAAAATTAAATATTTATTATTGCCACATGCCTGACCAAAACACATAACTGAACTTTCTTCAGAAAATTCTATCAATTTTTTTAAAAAAGATATAAAATGCATTATTATTTTGAGTTATATGTAATCAGATAGCTATAATGTTAGAATTTTGGGATCTATTAAGCATGAACATATATATATATATATATATATATGCACGTGAGTGTGTATGTGTTTATGTTTCTGTATGGCAGAAAACATTGAGATCAATTTTGAAAGTGTCATTCAATAGGCAATGTGACACAAATAATACTTTTTTTAAAAAAATCTTAGTTTTATGGTAAATATAAGAACTGCTTCACCTTTTAAAGCTAAAGCCAAAGCCAAATCCCCCACCAAGTTTAAGTGGCCATTTTATGTATTTTGTAATACTGGGGGAAGTTGTATAGAAGCAACTGCCTTAGGCCCAGAAGCTTATTTAGCTTAGTGGATTCCTCTTATTCTTAGCCACTTTTAGAAATGGACAGAAAAATTACAAAATGGAATACATTGATGGCAACTCTGTGTACAATTGAAAATGTTCTAATTTCTTCCCCACAATTTAGTTTTTCATCTTACAAAAATATGAACTCTAGTTTTTAAGGTTTCAACATTTGAGATTATAGAGTTTGAGATTGTACCTTATATGGTTATGATTTTGAGAGCCTTATAGAAAATTTATGACCTGATTAGATTATGTGAAATGAGTCCTTATGATGAGATTCATCCTCTTACAAGAAGAGATGGGATGGCTTTTGCTTTCTCTGATTCAAGAAGACAAGCAGGCACAAGTAAATCCAAAAGTATGCTTTCATCTGACACGTTTTCCTGACCTCTTGATTCTGGCATTTGAAATTTTCCAAACTATGAGTAACAAATGCTTGATGCTTACAACATCTGATCTGATATTTTAATACTTAAACACAAGTGGACTAGAATATCACCTATATTATTCCAAGGAATTTTAAGAACAAAGAGGAAGAGAATCAAGAGAACTTTCCGTCAATATTCCTGGAAATTGACCTAAGAAACCTCTGGAATAAATTATTGGGAGGAAAAAGAGACTCAAGACAGCATTTAGATGTATGATAGAAAATCATCAAACTGTAGCAAATGTTAAATTCCCTATCCAATGTCTATATGCCCTATTTAAATGTCTTTAAAAATTACACACACATAATAATCCAAATAACATAGTCTAATGTCTGAAACTCAGCTCAAACATAAGCATTTTGATATACTCAAACCCAGTAAATTTCCAAAATATAACTTTTCTGAGAGATTTGTAGCAGCAATTTTCTTCTTTAGACTTTGTCATGCAAATTTATAGAGCATCAATTAATGTATTATACAATACATTCATTTTTTGAAAATAAACTTAATGTGTGATTCCCCTCTGTATTCTGTGATTACCATTAATGAATAAAGAAAACTGGCTGGACCTGATAAGGTAGAACAGAGCTAGGTGAGGAAAACTGAACTGAATACTGGGAGGAAAAAGGCAGAGTCAGAGAGAAGCCATGTAGCCCTGCCAGAGACAGATACCAGAACTTTACCCAGTAAGCCACAACCATGTAGCAATACACAGATTAATAGAGATGGGTTAAATTAAGATGTAAGAGTTAGCCAATAAGAAGCTAGAGCTCATGGACCAAGCAGTGATTTAAATTTTTTCCTTCCTGTTTGCTTATTTTGGGTCTGAGCTGCCAGGCAGCCAGGACACAAACAAGGGGCCTATTACAAACAATTGGCACCAACCTGGCCTACTAAAATCCACATAAAACTTGAGAGGGCATGGAAAGGAATTCTAGAAACTAAAAATAACAAAGTTTAGACATATTTTTCCCCAAATGGGCTTTGCTTGCTGGTGGCATGCTGCAACCCCTTTAAGAGAGGCCTTTTTGATTCAGTAGTAGCAAAAAAACCAACCAAGCAGTTTTGAAAATGCTTCTTCTCATTATAATCAGTTTCCTCACATTTTTATTTTAATATACCTATATATTTGTGAATGTCATGGTTAAAATTCTACATTATTTATCCTATTTACACATTTAAATGTAGTTTAATTGATATTAAGGCTTCTTTGTGATTGTTTTCAGTATCTGAAAAATAACATTCCAACACTTTTGAACACAGAAAATAATAATAAAAAACCTTAAAAATCCTAAGAGATTCTTCTCACCATGCTCTTTCTCATGTTTAAAGAAAATTAAATCTTGGAATTTTAATCTCGAGCACATGTCTCCTCTTGGGCCACAATTCATTTTTTAATTTAGTATTTATTAAAATTATTTTGTATTCATGTTTCAGTTCCTGCACATATGTATGTGCATCATGTGCGTTTATGGAACGTGTGGAGGACAGAAGCAGAAACCAGATACTCTGAAACTGGTGCAACAAACAGGTCCTTATGAACTGCTCAGTGTGAGTTCTAGAAACTGCACTCTGCTATTTTGCAGATTATCTATCTATGCAAGTTTCATTTCTATTACTGTGGCAAAACACTTTTACTAAAAGCAACAAGTGGGGAAAGGGTTTGTGTCATCTAACAATTTATAGCCCATCATCAAGGGAAGCAAAGGTAAGAATATGGAGGTAGAAAGTAAAGCAAAGACCATGGAGGAATGCTGTTTACTGACTTGCTTTCAATAGTGAGTTTGATCATCTTGTGTTCTTACACAACCCAGGACCACCTGTGCAGGGATAGTACTACCTATAGAGGAATAGGTTTTCCTACAATTATTATATGCTCCTATGCTAGTCTGAATGAGACAACTCTCTATCTTCCCATGTGACTCTAGATTCTGTTGTGTTGACAAAAACTAGAGAGCATAGCAACTCTTTCAGGCTCTGAACCACAATATTTAAAATAAGTTCTTCATCTGTGTTTTCAAAAGGAAATAGAAAGAATGTACAGGGGACCTTAAATGATTAATATTAAAAAAAAATAGTGACAAGATCTGGAGAGATGGCTCAGAACTGGATCCTCTTTCAGAGGACTCATATTCTGCTTACAGTACCTACATAGTTGCTGTCAACCATCTGTAATTCCATTCTCAACCTCCGAAGGCACGAGACACATGTGGCACACATATATGTAAGTAAACATCAATACACCTAAAATAAACTGGTCTAAAAAATCTTCAAAAGATAAAAGAATATAACAAAGAAGTTTCCTTCCATTACCACATTTTCTGTCTTTTGTTCTAAATAGCAAAACAGAAAATACAAGGAAAAGGACGATGAAAAGAATAAAAATAGATTCTACTAAAATCTTCACAGTATATTTCAGCTATCTGATTTGAAGTTTTGGTAGCTGTTTCTTTATCCCTAAATAATTTGCTTTAACCAATTTCCTGTTGTTTCACCCATGAAATATTGCCCAGTATGTTTTTAATATATTGATTTATATATCGAAATATTTTTTATTTCCTCCATATTATGATGTGGTATCTCTTATTTTCTGTCTTTCATGCTTGTATCTTGAGACAACTTCTTTCTATGTAGACTATGTTGTCAGAGACCTCACCAGGATGGCAAAGTCAACCAGTACCAGTACTTCTCATTTTTCTGCCTCATAAGATATACTGGAAATATATTTGTGATGTTTTCTTATTTTTATATGAGAAGACATTTTCTTTTTAAAAATTGTGTCATATTTTGTCCTTTGTCTATTTGTTTGAAACATAATATTATAGGGTACATGTTATCAATTAATTCAGAAGTACTTTGTACAATAATCAAATAAAGGAAAATAGTATATCATTCAGTTTAAGATCATAGCAGTTTTGAATGAAAAATACATTCTAAATTATAAAAGAAGTTATTACTAATCAATATCACCTCACTAGCACCAGAATTTTTTCCTTAATTAACTTTAATATTGTGCCTGTTGACAAACATCTGTTGGAAAACTTACCTCCCATGCCTAATGATTCTTGCTGATCTTCTCACATTTAAAGCACTAAGTTCCCCTAATTGTCATCTCAGTATATATCTGATTTTAGTTAAGATTTACTCTGAAGTGCCTGGCCCTTTTTCTGTAAAAGCCCAGAAAGTAAACATTTTATATTCTCTGGGTCTCATATTTCTATTACAAATATTAGCCTCTACTGTCATCTGATACAGGTAATGTACAAATAAATGGATCTTGTTTATTGACAATGAATCTTGCTTTACAGAATCATACTAATGACCAGATATAATCTGAAGAAGATGGTTCTAGATTCATTAAGGATAAACTACAATGTTCTTTTTAGAAGATTTCTTATCAAATATGCTGGTACATATTTTTAACCACAATATTTTAGAGAAAGAGGCACATAGATTTCTGTGTATTAGAAGCCAGACTGACCTACAGAGCCAGTTCTAGACCAGCAAGGGCTACTTAGACAGAAAATGAAAGAAAGGAAGAAAGAAAGAAAGAATGAAGGAAGGAAGGAAGGAAGGAAGGAGGAAAGAGAGATAGAAGGAGGGAGGGAGGGAGGGAAAGAGTAATAAAGGAAGAAAAAGAAATGAGAAAAGAAAAATAAAGATATATATTAGTTTGAGAATTGTAGCTAGAATTATTATCCATTCTGCCAGTCCCCCAGTTTTGCTCTACCCACATGTTCCCAAAGATGCTTATGAAATAACCACTCTAAGACTTTTTATCAGTTTCAATTGTTTGACCAATGTCTTAGGCTTCCTCCTGGATAAATCTAGCTATTAGGCCAATGGCATAGGTGTATTCCTAGCTAGCTGTTATGTCTTAAGTTAACACATTATTATTAATCTGTGTGTTGCCATGAGGCTGTGGTTTATCAGTGTGGATTGTTACTCATTCAGCATCTACAAGGTGTCTCTGTAGACTCTGCCTTCTCTCTCTCTCTCTCTCTCTCTCTCTCTCTCTCTCTTCAAATTTCCCACCTAGCTTTACTCTGCTAATCCATTGACCAAAACAGCTTTATTCATTAACCAATAAAAGCAATGCATATACAGAAGATCATCTTACATCAGTGAATATTCATCTTCTATAGACAAAAAGCTCTTGATAGTTTTTGTGTAATGTGTTAACATGTTTAAAAGAATTGTACTTGTAAATATTTATAATGCATGTAACTTCCAGTTTTATGTTATATACTTCACCTGCCTTCTCTGAATACAGATCCCCTAGTGTTATTTTTCCTGGACTTAAACCCCTCAATAATTGAAAATTTTGGGACTGTGGTAGTCATCTGACTGGGTCATCTCAGTCCTCCACACTATCACTTGCACCAGGTCCTACGGTTTTCTACATTCTGCAAATAGACTTGTTACTTATCAGTAACTGTCTATACAGCTTGCAAGTTGTAGCTTCATTAGCTTCTCTTAATGAGGCATGACCCATTTAGGTGAATTTTTTTCAAAAACAGGATGAAACATCTTGCACAGTGTTATTATAACTATCATTCTCAATTTTTTTGTGAGATTATAAAAATTTCAATTTCTTTACTATCATTTTATTGATGTTTTCAGAAAAAAACACAGATGTATCTTTTCGACCCTACTTACTTAGAAGGGTATAGATTCAAAAATTTACAGAAGAACAAGGGTCACATAATGGGCAAATTGGTCATCCATCCTGATTAAGGAGACCTCATCCCAGTGATGCAAAGATTGTTCAAAATATGAAAATCTGTCAATGTAATCTTCCATATAAACAAACTGAAAGAAAAAAAGTCACATGAATTTCTTAATAGATGCCAAAAAGGCCTTGAACAAAATCCAATGTCTCATCTGTATAAAGGTCTTGGAGAGATTATGGATACAAGGAAAATATCTAACCACAATAAGGGAAATATACAGCAAGCCAACAGCAGCATCAAAGTAAATGGAGAGAAACTCCATTCCACTGAATTAGTGATTCCACTAATATCAGGAACAAGAAAAGGTTATCTACTTTCTCCATATCTATTCAATATAGTACTCAAAGTACACAGATTACTAGAAATGGGTTAAATTAAGATATAAAAGTTAGCCAATAAGAAGATAGAGCTAATGGGCCAAAAAATGATTTAAATAATATAGCTTCTGTGCAGTTATTTCGGGTCTGAGCTGCTGAACAGCCAGGAACAAACAAGCAGCATCCTTACAACAGACATGTAGAAAAATGCAAATAGATCTGTATCTAGTGCCATGCACAAAACAAAAGTCCATGTGGATCAAAGACCTAAGCATAAATCCAGTTATATTGAACCTGATAGAAAAAGTGGGAAGTAACCTTGAACACACTGGCACAGGAAAACACTTCCTAAATATAACAATAGTATCACAGACTCTGAGAGCAATAAAAAATGAATGGGACCTTCAAAAACTCAGAAGTTTCTATAGGGCAAAGGACACAGTAAAATGACAAAATGGTAGCCTACAGAATGGACAAAAATCTTCACCAACTCTATATCTGACAGAAAGCTAATATCCAAAACATATAAATAACTCAGAAACTAGGCATCAAAATAGAAATTAATCCAATTAAAAGATGGTATACAGATCTAAAAAGAGAATTCTGAGCAGAAGAAGCTCAAATGGCAATAGCACAGTTAAGGAACTGCTCAAAATCCTTAGTCATCAGGTAAATGCAAATTAAAATGACTCTGAGATATCGTCTTACACCTGTCAGAATGGCTAAGATAAAAAAACACTGATGACAGCTTATGCTGGAGAGGATGTGGTGTAAGGGTAGGACTCCTCTGTCACTGGTGAGAGTGCAAAATTGTACAGCTAACTTGGAGATCACTAAGGCAGTTTCTTAGAATATTGGAAATCAATCTACCTCAAGACCCAGTAATACCACTCTTGGGCATATACCCATAGGATGTTCAGTCATACCACAAGGACATTTGCTCAATTATGTTCATAGCAGTATTATTTTTAATAGCCAAAACCCAGAAATAGCCTAGATGTCCTCAACTGAGAATGGATAAAGAAAATATGGTACATTTAAACAATGTATTGTTATTACTCAGTTCTATGCAATGATACCTTAAAAATTACAGGTAAATGAATGGAACTAAATAGAAAAAAATTCTTAGTGAGGTAACCCAGACACAGAAAGATAAACACCATATGTACTCACTCATAAGGAGATATTAGACAAAAAGAAAATAGCCAGGTTACAATCCACAATCCCTGAAAATCTCAGCAATAGGGAGGACCCTAAGAGAGACATGTGTTAATACCCCAGAGTAGAGGAAACAGAAAAGATCTGCTGAGTAAATTTGGAATATGGGGGGAGAGTGAGAAGTGAAGTGTAGGGGGCAGTGTCAGAGTCCGGTGCTAGCCCGGATCATAAATTATGTTTCTCGACCAGACCCCAACATAAACCATCTCTCTCTTGACTGGCGTGGAAGCATGAGAATAAAGACATAAGTCACATGGCTTTATCGGGAGAGAGATTCTCAGTGTTCCCTCATGAAGTCCTGATTCACATGTTGAAGAATTCCTCACATTTATTCTCCAAACAGCCTTATATATCAAAACATAACCTGAGGGGGAAATACATTAGCATTCTGTTTCCTAGGTAACCAGGTGAATGGCTTTTAGTCACATCTACCTCTTTGACCACATCTTTCTATGCCCATTTTGTCACATCCACAGCTCTGTCACTAGCTTGTAATTGACACCTCTTCTCAGGCTATCTACATAATTACAAAGCAAGGAGCAGCATATTCTGAGCTTTTATTTGAGTAGCAATAGCCTGTCTGGAAGGGTATGTGACCACTTCAGGTGGGGAACTATGGCTTGATAGCCTGCCTGCTTTACCACATAGAAATATGGGCCTACAGGGAAGAACATTAATCAATAGGATTGTTGAGTTGGTAGAGGCAAAGATAAGGCAAGTAAGGAGATATCTTGATATAGGGAGTCATGGTGTTTGGTGTAGTTTTTATGGGCTTGTTGCTGCTGCCTGTTATGTGATCCCTGTTTCCAGGGGGCAGGGGATGAGAAGACATGGGGGCAATAACACAGACTCTGAGATATTCTAATGCAGAATCCATTTATTATAAAAACTTTGGTGGTGGTTTTTCTTATAAGATTAGAGAAATTAAGCTGCCACAGGAACATTTCTGGTTGGTCCTTCTGAAACTGGTGGTCACTGCTGGTGAGTTTTGCTAGGCTAGGAGCATGCATCATTAGTTACCATGATTTTGGTCTGCTGACAATTTTTTTGGCCATTTTTACTTGCTCATTGTGAGTTTGCAAGTGCTTGCTTGTGCTTGTGCTCATCTTACCCTTTTTAATTTTATTTTATTTTTATTGGGTGCCCTAGTAAGTATTATGGATTTTTATAACCCAACCTCAAAGAACCTCCAGCATTTTGGCCTGTGCTTGTCTTAGATTGGCCTGCTGGAAAGGCTCATACCTATCTTTGACTACTAGTCATTGTATGTTGGGTCCCTGGAAGGTCCCAAGAAATCAGAAGCAAGGGGATACTTTTAGGAGAACTAGGACTATAAATGGCCTCCTATATTTGTGTTAGCTAAGCATCGATCCCTCCCTTGGAGGTTTTGGTCTAGGTGCTCCATAGCAATTAACACCTGAAGTGTTGTTGCCTTATTCACCAGCTGTTGTCAGGATCTTAGCTATAGGAGACACTTAAGCAGAAATATTAGAGCCACCACCCCTCCAATAAGACACCATGCAACAATTTCAGAGGAGTCTAGCAAGGATTTAATGTGGTCCCATACTTGCCCAAAGAATGTGGTAGACAAATACAATGGCTTGACTTTTGTCAAGTTAAGTTGCACAGGTTATGATTGGGCCATTTCCAATATCTTAAGGAACACCAGTAACCTCCTCCCCCCATTTGTACTGATTCAGGATTTGGTTGGGGATAGGCCCCTTCCTGATGATTAACTCCTATTGTTATTAACCCCAAATTAGTTTTATTGGTATCTGTAAACATTATAGCAGCCTGGGGGATGGCATTCTTTGATGGTGTTGCACAACTTTTTCTCTTTAATTTGAAAAGTGATAGGGCAGAAAGTTGTCTGTCCTGAGGGAAATGATTATCCAGTGTGCCCATTCTGGACCTAGCAATCACTATAAAACCGACTTCCTCTCTAAGTGGTTTGTTATTTTTCCTGGCTTTGCTTATGACAAAGTCTCTGCAGTCTATATCTACAACTGTAACTCCTAGGGCAGGGAATACACCAAGTACCACAAGTAGGTGTTGACTGGCCTGAAGGGCAGCAAACAGCTTATTTTCATAGACTGTCCCAGGAATCGGGCTGAGCATGTAGAACATGAGCAAGAGAAGATTGCTGTAGCCACCTTGTATCTGGAAGAGGACCTAAAGTTGTTCCACAATGTTCTCAAGTTAACACTCAAAAACAACAAAATTTCTATTAAAGTTTGTTCTACTGATGTTCAAGTAACCTCAGCAGAGAGAATTAAAGTATTGGAGAAATCTATCTTTTTAAATGACAGATACTGTTACTGAAATCGAAGACATCTGTCTAGGGGACGAGAACCACTTCACCTTAACGACTGCAAACCAAGGTTCACCACTTACTTTCATGTATCAGGAGTGTAAAGACATTGTCCAGTCTATCATTCATATCAGAAACCACTGAGAGTGTGTACATTCTCATGACCAGTGATAGCCCTCTTGGCATTTAGGACATTTGTTCTTTGGACGAGCCCCATGACAATCCCTACGTAAGTGGCCAGATTGTCCACATCCCTGGCAAGTTCAGTTTGGCAGGGCAAAATTATCATCCTTATCAAGTTTGGTGTTGACCAAGGCATTGATGAAAGCCACAAGGACTGAAATGGGCCTGTTCTGTGTGTCAATATCACAAGCATCTAAGACCCACCTAAGAATATCTTCATTTTTAACAGGTATGATAGCATTACAGGTGATGGTTCTGAGTTCTTCCCAAGTTATCTGTTTAATAAGGATATCCTTGGTAAGGCCAGATTGGATGTGCCTTTTAGCAGCATTGGTGACACAGGTCAAAAATTCAGGGAATGTTTCTGCAGCCTGCTGGACAAAATTGTTCAAAGTTTGAGGGCCTTGAAGGCTCAGTCGAACAGTTATTGGAAATAGGCATGCAGGCCAATCGTGGATTGTGATACAGGATCAGTGTATTGTCCATGGCCAGTAAGCATCAGTAAGCATGTCAAGGGTGACATTGAGTCCAAACTGCAAATTTTTATGGGTTTGGTTGGGTCTCTGCTGCAACATCATAAACAGAGTGCTTTGGATTAAAACTGAGGGATCAAGTACTGTCTTCAAAATGAAGTACCAATCATAATAGGTTTGAAGCTGCATGGGCCGTTGTCTGAGTACCTACTCAAAATAATGATAATCAGGGTAGCATTGGTCTCCCTCACACACCCCTGTTTGGCTCCCATCCAGATACTGGCCCTGTTGCCTCTGGGAGGGCACATAGCTGACAAGGACAACATCAATGGAGCCTCCAGGCTCTACAGGGCTGGGATGCACTCTGAAATGATCAAGAATATTGAAAATGGATTGGAACAACACATGGTGGACCCAGGAGTGACCCCTGTCATTCAGTGACAAAAGCAGGTGCTTAGTCCTGCCCTGGAAGTTGAAAATGGGTACATATTCACCACATCTTGTCTCACTCTGATGTACTAGGAAGACACTATGGGAGCCAGTGCCTCCTTCACTTTGGAGCAGTAGGCAACACTTCTGCCACTGAGATTACCCTCCTCCACTTGATGGCAGCCCAGCTGCCTCTCCTTCACAACCCACTACTACTAGGTCAGGGGCAGCTTCTGCAGACCTCACCAAACTAAACAACTCTTCTCTCTGTACCATTTTGATCCATCTTTCAAGGTCCCCCCTCCATGACTCAGTCTCAACCTCTCAAAGTGGTGAGTCCATCTCTCCCCAGAGGATGTGCCACTAGTCAATCCCCTACCAACTGTCCCAGCACCACCAGAGGAGTAGGAGTTGCTCTTTCCACATAGGACTGGAGGGCCTTGTGTGGTCTCCAGAGGCCCAGCTAGGGAAGAAGTGTCAATGGCCCCTTGCCACTGCAGGATGCCTCATATGGAATTTGTGAGTGATCTACTGAACAGAGGGAAACACATTTCTTGAGCTTCAGTTTTGAGGATGCTGTAAAGAAACAAGAGACTAAAGAAGAAAAGGGTATAGCTAAGTCCTCAGAAGATAGAGATGGGACCAACACAGCTAGGGTCCTGTACACCCTGCAGCTGTCAAGGAACAAGTCATGTGGTGGTGCAAACTCCACACCAGGGATCAATGGGTCTAAGACAGTTGGGGGAAGTGAACCCAAGGCCTGTGCAACCTCATCTTCAAAGTGCTATAAGAATAGCTCAGTAAAAACAGCCAGAAAAGGTACCTTCTGCTCCAGGCTCTGCATATTGTAAGTGGGAGGTCAGGTCGAGGTGAAAACGGTGAGCAAGCCCTCACACTGGACCCAGAACTCTTGCCAACTTGGGTTGGCAAACAGTGGCGAGAAGGTGGTGGCAGTGTTGCTGCAGGAAGGAAGGCCCCATCCTCTGGGAAAATGGCACCATTCATGATGGAATCCAGTCAGATCCTGTGAGGAGCAGCAGCAAAGAAGAAAGTGGCCAGAAAACATGAGGTGAGTGGCATCAACTATATCTGGGTCCCCACGCTCAGCTCCAGGGTCAAGTGAGTGGAAGTAGCCAAGCTAGTAGAAGCATCTGCTGTCTCTGAGGAGAAAGTTCCAACCATAGAAGGGAAAGGGGATTCAGCCACAATCAAAAGGCCAAAGCCTTTCCATGAATTAAGAGACCAGCCACTGCCCTAATGGTCTTTAACAGGTGGTCCTGTAACCAGATTAGTTGAGCAGAGAGACTAGGAGAGGAAGTACAACAGTATACATTCTGAAGAGCCATTGGGATTCTCTATAAAGTAAGAGAGTCTTTAAACAATCACTTGTTCTCAGGCCACCTAGGGAGTCTGTGTGAGGACAAAGACTGAACAGAAAGGAAAAGGGAAAGCAAAGTTTGCAGACCCAGTGGGTGTGCTGCTTTCAGTGAGAGACTTCTGTGCTTTGTTAGGCTGTGGCCATATGCTCATACAGTGTCTCTGGTTGAAAAGGACCTGTCAGGGGGTCCCTTATTGGTTCTACCTCCTGGGTGGTGAGCCCTTACTTATGTGGAGGTACCAGGACAAATCAAGTAACAATAGAGAGTTCTTGACTAGGATGACAAAAGGGAAAGGAAAGAAAATGTAAGGATAGGAAGCAAAGCCCTGACTCACCAAGGGCTTAGAAAATGAAAACAGGGGTCAACTCACCAAATCAGCTGAAATGGGCAGACTCAAGATGCTGACAGAGTATCAGGATGGGGACAGCAGCTAGGGCAGCAACCAAGAAAGAAAAATGCCCCAAAGAGGGTAAGGGGAACCCAAAAAGAGAACAAAAGGACAAGATTCATCCAGATCAGGCACCAGTTATATTGTAGTTTCTACATTTTTTTGGGCTTTTGCTGCTGCCTGTTGTGCAATTGCTGTTTCAGGGTGGGGGTCAGGGGCTGAGAAGACACGATACAGTCTCTGAGAGATTCCATTTCAGAAGCTCTTTATTATAAAAAAAAGGTTAGGTGGGTTATAGGGTTAGGGAAATTAAACTGCCAGAGAAACATTTCTGGTTGGTCCTTTTGAAATTGGCAGTCACTGCTGGTGTGTTGTGATTGGCTAGGAGTGAGTGTCACTAATTAGCATGCTTTTGATCTGCTGACAGGTGTTGGCCAATTTTGCTTACTCATTGTGAATTTGTATGTGCTCGCTTGTGCTTGTACTATTGCCCTGGCTCAGTAAGGGAGAAATCTGTTGCTAGGGAACCCCCCTCCACACGAAATCACAAGGATGACCCAGCTAAGACCCCTAGCAAGAGTAGAGAAGGTGCCTGAACTGGCCTTTCCTTGTAGTGAGTTTGACCCTAATTGTCATCATAGTACCTTCATCCAATAACTGATGAAAGCAGATGCATAGGTTCACAGCTGGACCAAGCTCCTGGAGTCCAGCCATAGCGAGGGAGGAGGGATTATATGAGCAAAGAGGTAAAGTCCAGGATGCAGAAACACACAGACAGCTGAGTGTAGATAGTGAGAGCTCACTGACTCTGGAGTGGTAGCTGGGAAACTTGCATAGGACCGAACAAGGCCTTCTGAATGTGGATGATAGTTATGTGACTTGCACAGTCTGTGTGGCCACTGGCAGTAGAACCACGATTTATTCCTAGTGCATGAATTGTCTTTTTGGAGGTCATTTCCTATAGAGGGATACCTTGGTCAGCCTTGATATTGGGGAGAGGGACCAGGTCCTGCCTCAACTTGATGTGCCAGGTATTGTTAACTCCCCATGGGAGGCATTGCCCTTTCTGAGGAGTAGCTAGGGGTGTGGTGGAGTGAAGGTAGGGGGAGCTGGAGAAGGGGAGGGAGAAGGAACTGTGGTTAGTATGTAAAGAAAAAAAGCTTCTAAATAAAAACTTAAAAACAATCAAACAGAAATCAGATGCTTGAACTTAAAAATTTTAGATATTTTTTAATGTTTCTAGTCAAAGTTATAATACACAAGGAAAAAATTACTCTCATGTTTCTGAACACCAGTGTATTTGATCTTAACCAATATTCAGTTCTCCATTTTTCAGCCTCAAATACAATAAAACAAATCAACAACAAATTTTTCATTAAAGGATCTTTTCTTATTGACATGGGTTTGCTTTATCATCATGGACTCTAATTAACCCTCTACAACTGTATACCCAGATAAACACCCTTTTATTTAAAAATGAAAAGAATTTTCATTAGAACATACAAAATATACATGTGCATGAGCATCCAACAGAGTGTAAAGTAGCTGTCCTTTAATTTTATGTAAGCTGAATTTATCCCATAACCATGGAAAACAAGTTTAATAATTTTTCAAACAAAGTTGGAAAGAGGTTAAGGCTTTTTAACAGTATAATGAATGTTAATTTTGTTTTAAATTCATTGCTAAAATTACGTCTTTAAAGTACATATTATTACATATTTTAGTACTCATTTCAAGGCAAAAATAAGACGTTGCAAAAACATTTTTGCCACTAGAAAAAATAAACAGTGGAATGTAAAAAGAAAATTCAGTGTTAACTGAAGAGAGTTATCTTGAATATTTTATGACAGTCATTTTTTATTCATGCCTATATGACATATAAATTTCTCAATTTTATTTTAAAGATTTATTTATTTCTTAGGTATATAGTGTTCTGCCTGCATGTACACTTGCATGCTAGAAGATGGCACCAGCTCTCATTATAAATGGTTGTGAGCCACCTTGCAGTTGCTGGGAATTGAACTCAGGTCCTCTGGAAACGCAGCCAGTGCTCTTACCCTCTGAGTCATCTCTCCTCCTCCCTCAATTTTATATATACAGAGAGGTTATTAGAAAAGGATAGCTAAAATATTTAAGGTTAATCATGTATCTAAACATGGTGATGGAAGTAGATAATGAATATGCTAACCTAATACTTAATGAAAGTAGTCAAAACCAGTAAGTAGATGGATGACAGACAAACAAGTCACTAAAAATTGTTAATTCTTGCTTTGTGTCCATTAAACAACTGGTAGAAATTCCCTTAACATAATCATAGTAAATTCCAAGTGAGTGAGTGTGTGTGTGTTTGTGTGTATGTATGTGTGTGTATGCATGTGTGCTTGAATCAGATCAAACACTTTTCATGAGCAAATAACATTGTCTTCCATGAGTTTTATGTCTACTCTCAGTCATTGTAAAATTCTATTAACTAAGCTGTACTATGTGCAAGCAGTATTTCATAGCATACACCACTGTAGTACATATGGGTAGGGCAGTAGGAATACTCTGGATGCTAGACCTATACAACCAAGTTTGCTTTTGCAGACGTTAATCTGAGTAACTAAGAAATAAATGTGTTAAGTCAAACTTTTTTTGGAATATTAGCCTCAATAGGACTTTTTGTGTGCATGAACAATTAACATTTAGAACACTGTCTGGTACACACACAAAAAAAAAAACAAAAAAGGTGCTTGTGGGTTTAATTTTTATACAAGTTCTAGTTATTTGCTTAGCCTAATTTAATAACTTTGTAGAATGATCCAGGATCTCAGTTTGACAAATTCCTTCATCAATTTTGTCCATTGTTTCCTTTTGAGAATTTTGTAATCTGAATTACAGGTTCTTATAAAGAAATATTGTCAACACTGAAAGCGTATTTCTCAATTATTTCAAAGTACTAATCAATCCAAATCTCACTCAGATCATTGATAATTACCTCATCAAAATAATGTCCATCTAATTGAAGGGAAAAATTATAGGACTCATTAGTATATACACAAGCTCTAACAACAAAGTATTAAAATAACAGCACCTATATTTTATGGATATTTATGAAAAGCCATCTTGGATATAATTGCAGTAGATTCATTTTTCCTACACACTTTCACTGGCACTGTAGTCTCAGTATTGCCTGTTTCTAGGCAACCTTGGCAATAGTTAAAAATGATATAAGATATTTGCTGCATAGATGCAAAAAAATCACTTCCTTTTTGATCCAGCAGCCTTCTAAAGAGCATTAATTCTTGTTCTTCAAAACAAAATAGAGAAGGGCTTGATCCAGTGTGGTTGTTTTCTTGTTGACCCATCTGTTTATCCCTAATTAATTCAGAACCTTGCTTCTACAAAATATTTCTCAAATATTTTAGATGCATTGCTCCTCTAATCAAATCCTTAACAGGGTAGAACATTGTTTCATCCATAGACAAATTAGATTCAAATGGATTCAACTATTGCTTTTCCACATTTTCAACCTGATAACTGTTTTAATCAAGTGGACTGTAAATATATTATTAGCTAATTCAATCTAATGCAAGCTTAAGCCTGAATCTTGACACAGAGGAATACAGAATATATAAAGGAAAGGAATTTACTATAACCCACCTCTGCTATTATTAATTATTCAAAGATCTTTCATTGTGCAGATATAAGAATTTCAGCTTCTACTCATATGGACTTTCTACCTTACTGACAATGCTCTAAGAACATTATATATACACATACATACAATATTCATATATATTCATAAATAAAAGAAATTTGTTTATATATAATATATAGTTATATCTAAAATTACATATAAATAAAATATGTATAATTGTACATATTTATTCTTATTTCATAGAATACATGCCAACTGCGGCCTCTCTTCCCTCCCATTCTCCAAATCTCCCCTTCCATCCTTTGCCCCTAGATCCAATTCTCCTTCATTTCTTTTAAGAGCAGGCCTCCCAGTGATATCAACAAAACTTGGCATAAGAAGATGCAATAAGACTAGGTATATTGCCTTGTATCAAGACTGGATGAGGCAACCCAGAAAGAAGAAACGTGTCTCACAAGCAGGCAAATTTGACAGTGACACTGCCACTATCATTGTTCGAAGTTCAACAAAAACTCAAGCTACAGTATCATAGCATGCATGCAGAGGACCTTGGACAATGCCATGGAGATCTACTATCAGCACTAAAACAATTTTGAAAGTGACTAAATGATTAAAACATTTTTCCTAAATAACCTTTCATATGAATTGGCATAATCTTTGAAAACATTTTGGTGTGTCTGTACATATGTGCAAATAACTGTGTATGTCATAAAGGGACATGTACCTCATGAACCTGGAGTAACAGGAGGTGTTAGCTGCTGGATCTGAGTGCTGAAGTTTGAACTCAGGTTATATTCAGGAACGCGAAGCAGAAACCAAATCTCTATCCCTCAGATGCACTTGCATTCCTGGGTAAGGCAAAGGTGAAAATGTTGGTTTTTGTATAATTAGTTATCTGAGAAAGTAAGTGTATCTATCAACACTTTGTAAGATGAGGTTGTACAAAAGTAAAATGTGAGCTCTTTTTACTTTCTCTTTTATGTCTTTGCATGTTACAACTGATTATCATAGATTATTAAAAGTTGTTCACTCATTCAATTTGTCATTAATGAAATTATAAATAATTAAATATGATCAAGGAGTATATTTAGAAAGCATGATATCTCTCAGAGACAGAATCAAATATAATCATGCTACTAAATTCTTGGAAATTCGGGCTTTTCTGAAGATGTATTCTAAGGACTACTTTATGACTCATAGAGACAATGAGCAAGCTGATGAGAAAATGTGAAATTGAGGTATGTTTTTAGACATGGTATTTCTTACATTTTGTGAAATGAGAACAATAGATATGTTTGTTTATTGTTATGTATGGAAATGGCATTTATGTATTGATTGCATATTACATAGCATAAATTGACTCAAATGAATTGGTATATTATGGATAGCTACATACAACCCTATATATAATTAATTCAATACATAAACAGATACATATATATGGAAACCAAACAAGATATTTGGATTTATAGAAGTGCTTAAGGGACTCTTCCTCACCTACATATTTTCATCTTTAATGTGTACCTACTTCATTAGTAATAATGCTTCTCTAACTCAGTCTCCTGGCCTTATTGATTATGACTGTGATAAGTAAATCCCTTTGTATCCACTGAAGTGATGTATTTCCAATTCTTCCATGACTCCATGTCATTGGAATTCCCATGCAATGTTGTAAATATAATAGAAATATGTAGTTATAAAATTGATGTTCTAAAATGTTGTTTCCACTAGAGGTTGTAGTGTTACACATAACACAGGAAAATATTAAATAAGCCTTGAGAGGAAGACACAACTGCATGTGTAAACATTTTAATGATGTGGAGATTCTTCATTTATTGAAACATAAATTTCATAAAATATTTGTATCTTCTGGAACTTTAAACTAAAACCATTACTGAAAAAACACTAAATGGATTTTCATTTTCTAATTTTCCTCATGACTAATGGTACTGAGCCTTTTTCTGGGTTTTATTCATGAATATTAATTTTGCATTGTATATTAAAATTTCATCTACTTTATACATTGTTTTATTTTAAAATACATATAGAAAACAATTAAAAATAATTCTCAGATAGCTTGTAATTAATTTCACTTAGTAGTCACATTTTACACTATTATAGTTCAGATACATCACATCTTTTTACCTCTTTTTAACATCTTTCATTGATACATCTCATTTATGTACTATATATGAAGTGCTTACATAATACAAATTTAAAAAAAACTGTCACAAAGATATGTATAAATCTACTACAGCGAATGCTGTTTAAAATGAATCCCCACAAAATGGATAGAGGCCTGTTGTTCATCAAAAGGTAAATGGATGAATAAAATATACTCATACAAGGAAATACTAATTAGTAAAAATATTGAAATACTTAACATATAGCTTGCTTATGCAAATATTATACTTATATAAATCACAAAACAGCATGCTAAGTGAAAGATTCATACACAAGTATTTATACTTTTAATAATTATATTTTTATA
Source organism: Ellobius talpinus (assembly GCA_001685095.1). Classification (NCBI taxonomy): domain Eukaryota; kingdom Metazoa; phylum Chordata; class Mammalia; order Rodentia; family Cricetidae; genus Ellobius; species Ellobius talpinus. The sequence continues at coordinate 21,267 of LOJH01010518.1, forward strand.
AAATTTTAGAAGAGGAAAATTCCCGGTAGCAGAATTTCAATTATTCCTAGTAGATAGAGGTACAGGAAGATGACTATGTCTACAGAGGTCAGGAAATTTTGGCTAGATGGCGAATATTGTAATATTGTTTTCTGTGGAAGTTATATAAGTGTGCATACTTCTCAAAGATCATTATATGAAATCTTAAAAAATATAAATCTCGTGAAAGCAAAAAGCAGAAAGGTAGTTACCAGATTTGAAGAAGATATTAGATAGAAAAGATAAGATATTGATGTCATATTTCCATTTTGTGGTGTCACTGGAAACATTTAGTTAGTAATATAGTTGATTCTTATTTACGGTTATTTGGATCAATCCCCCTGGCTGGCAAGATGTAAAGGACACAATTCAGAGTAAGACAATTGTTTGCCCTTGTAGCTAAGATAGTCTCACCAATTTCCAGAAGTATATATATGAACAGATTTTCATGTATAGCAGAAACTCAGAATTCTCTAACTAGAAGAAATAATCATGGGCAGTATATTGATAAAGACATTCATAGTATGCCATATATATTTCTGTATTAATTAATTTTCTGTATCATTACTTGATTAATTTTTATCTATTTTGGAATAAGAATTTCTTCAATGTTTGAAATATGTTGAATTAATAATATGTTATAGCGAGAATAGAATTAAAATGGTCTAAATCTAGTATATTTCTCATCAACCAATTAAAAGTACTTGTTTGGTTCAAATGGTAGACTAGACTGAGGGATAATAATTCATTACTTTTCAGAAAATTGACTTTCAGCTCAAATGATAAAGATTTTATAGTGCCAAACTTTCTCCCTTTATTTCTCACTGCTGCTTTATCTATAGTTCATAATATTTCTATTAAGTTGATTTTCTTTTATGGAAGTGAATCCACTGAAAATACAATTGTGCCTTTTCTGGAGTGTTTTCTTTTTCTTGGCAATCAAGATCATAAGCATGGCTTATAATATGGACATGTAATGGTTTACTCAAGGTATTTCAGCCACTTTATATTGTTTAAAATTGAGAAGCACAGGAAGCTGTTTTGCTTCCCTTTGAATCACAACATTATCAAGGTGTTTTATTCTTTTCATTTGAAAATAGTGTTCTACTATTTTCAAATTTATATTGTGATGATAATATAAATTTATATTGGATACAAAAATCAATATGAGAAATTAAGTGTTTAACCATGAAACTGATTCTTGTGTTTTAGTTCATCTCACTTCATGATGAAAAGCAAGAAAGCAAGTCTGTTTCATCTTGTCATCCATCATTTTCTCTTTTTGTGTGCTCTTCTTGGGTAATTTTAACTCAACTCTGTATAACAAAATGCTGTGGGTATTCTGTAGCCTTCCAATAGTATTTCTGTCTCTTGTCTAGGCTGCTTTTTGAGGGTTCTGAGGTCATTGGCAATTTCCATTTCCTTTTAGAAAGGCAAACCATATCTCAAGTGTAAAAATCTCCATTTTAAAATAGATTCATAGTGGATAATTCTTGATATAAACATCCTACTCAGTGAAGCACCTTAGCATTTACCCTATTATTTATGCTAGACTTTTTTTTACATGCTTTCCTGTATTTCTCTTTTTTCTCCTAAGCTAAAACCACATCATGCAAAGTATGTATGCTAATCATTTGCTAATTATTATTATTGTCTTTTCTTGTTTTGTTTTTGTTACAGCAACATCCAACATTACTTCCCACCTACACTGCTGCTCATCACTTTAAGTTGGTCTCTATGAAATTTGGTCTCTATATTTTAACACAAGGGTGATATTTTAAAATGTAATACTAAACTCTGATATAGTAATTGTGTGCAACCAGTGTTATTATTGGTAGCCAAAGACAATAATGAAAAATAAATGCAAAATATCTGCTTCAGAGGCTGGGATACCTGAGTGAAGTGATGTGTAGGGAGGTAAGCCAACATTTTCTAAGCTCCTTTTCATTTTCTGGCACCTGCTACTTCTTAGAACTGGGAAGGATGCCAAGAATTCTGTCAGAAGGCTGAAGTCAAGAAGCAAAGAAGGCAACACAGGACTTGGCAATCCCCTGGGGCTTGCAAAAACAAAGATTGGAGATTGAGAGCAATAAAGCAGCCAAGATGTATACCTCTGAGATTCCATTAAAAAGAGGGAGACAAAACTGTGATTCCTAGTATTTGGAAGTATTGTCCTCAGGGTATTTGTTCAAATGTCATGATCATCTACAAAACTAAGCAGAAAGTTGCATGCTTAAATTTTCTATTCATAAATAATGAGATATCTGATATACCAAGGAGTTGAAACAACAGTAATGCTAATTTTCTCATAATTCTCTTCATTTGGGAAAGCTTTAGATGTGCCACACCCCTGATCTCAGCTGAAGGTGTTTTATGACTAAGGACTTGAAACCTATAGAGGATCCCTTCTCCACTTAAATGTCTGATAGTATAGAACAGAGCCTTAAGTGCTTTCCTATGGCCTTTATGTAAGAGTGATTAATTTGCAGCATGATATCTTATTTCCAATGGAGAATGTCACAAAAGGGCCAAGTAAAGAAGTCATATTTCTCTTACAACTTAGTTGCAGGAATGACATAAATTTGTTCCCAAATTGAAGCAGGTCCACTCATATTCAAATGACAGTGTACCTACTTCATGTTACTATTAAATTATAAGGAAAACACAAGGAGTATGAGATATTGGAGTAGCTGTCTTTTATATCCATGTATTTTTAAAGGAAAGCCCAACACAGAGTTCTTATCAATATTGTAGTGATGAGAGGACAAGAGTCAACATGCATTCTTGGTAAGAGGTAGATGGCTCAGTGAATAAGTGCTTTCTATGCAAGAATGAATCTGGAGAGATGGCTTAGTAGTTAAGAGGATTTTCTGCTTTTCCAGAGGATTCAAATTTGTTTCCCAGCAACCATATGTTTGCTTACAACCACCTATAACTCCATTTCCATGGGTTCAGAAACCTTATAGCTTCTCTGGGTCACAGGTATACACCTGGTACACAGAAACACATGTGAGAAAAACACACATATTTATAAAAATAAAATATAAAAACAAGAACAAGGACTAGAGTTTGGATATTCAACATCCAGAGAAAATCAAGATATGACAGTACATGTATGAAACCCAGGTAGTAGAGTGCTGGAAATGGGCAGATCCTGGGAGTACTAGGTTGTCAATCTAACCAAAATGGTGAGCTCTGAATTTACTGAGAGACATTGTTTCAAGAAGAGGAGGAGAAGGAGAGCATAAAAGAGAAGAAAGAAGAGGAAGAAAAGAAGAAAAGTAAAATGGAAGACGCCAACATCAAACACTTTCTTCCACATCCTCCTTGTATACAAAAATATATGTATACACGACACACAAACATGCACACACACATGCACACAAATATGCCTGCAAACCAGAATTGATGTTAAAAATGTTAGAATTAAAGTACATTTAAAAGTTGAGAAGAACACCAAGTAAATTCAGTACCTCCAAAGTAGAGTTATACATCAAAAACAAACAGGAAACAAAAAGATAGAATATGAGAAAGATTTAATCCTAGTTTTTAAATTAATTCAGACCTGGGTTTAACTAGTTGACCCTTGAATTTCATTTTCCATGAAAATATGACTAACTCTCTCAGAAAAAAATCTTCTATAGAAAAATTACAATTTTTACATACAACATATGCAATCCTATTGCCAAAAAATTAGTGGAATAGATTATTGAAAAAAACATACATGGAATTATATTATTATGAAATAGACTAGAATTAGGGAATTATCATTAATGTAAGTATATAGCCATAAAATATAGGGAATATAATACATTACCAATAATGTTTGGTTGATTAAGAAAATGAAAGATGATTCTGCCTAGGCCCATTAAGACTGAGCAGGAGAAGGAGACCCACACACCTGCCTGGCAGCCTGTACAGGCAGTGAGGAGAAAACATGGACTACCCAGTTTCTCGCAGAGCTAGGTGGTTGGGCACTATTATGGTGAGCAAATATATGGTGTGGTAAGGCAGAAAGAGAGAGAAAGAATGATTCCTGTCATATTGCCCCGCCCCTCACCAGCTGTAGCACTCAGTAAAATGGGTCCTACACCTTGCCTGATCAGCACAATAGAGCTCACCCTGTTCATGTGGCCTAAGGTGAGCTGTCCTAAGGTGAGCTGGCCCTGAGGACATGAGAGTAGGAGAGTTGGCTCTACCTCTCTTGTCTGACATGTGGTGATGTGGTTTAGGTAAAGATGCCCCCTTTGCCCCTCACCACTTTCAGTGAGCAGGAAAATTCACTCAGTCCTTCACTAGCTGTAACACTCAGGAGATCAAGCCCTGCATCTCACCTTGGCAGCACAGTATGAAGGCGTAAGTCACAAAACAATCCCAAACCATTTCAGAATTATGGATAATAAAAGGGGGAAAATGTACAGATCACTGTGCTAGACAGTCCTCTGAGCATAAACAGGAACAGAGTCTAGCAGCCAGAAGGAGGAACCAGAAGCAAGAGAGCAGGCACATGGTTACTGCTGCTTTTTACAGTATAAGAGGTCATGCCCAAGTGGGCTGGTATCTTAAAGCCTATCTGCTGAAGGAGCAGAATGTGCTCCCACAGCAAAAGTAGAACTGTTCCTGTTGACAGGAACATAGGTGACCTGTCCCCAAGAATGTGAATATGAGAGACCTGGTTCTGCCTACTAGCTGCCATATGGTAGCAAAGGTGAGGGAGAAATGTTCCCCATCCTCAACCACCTTTGACATGTGGGAGAGTTGACCCTGAGGTAATGAGAATGGGAGAGCTGTCACTGTTCCTCACCAACTGCAACACTCTGCAGACGATCCCCTGCACATGGCCTGGGCAACACTTTATAGCTGGTCCTAGTGGTTTGGTGATGGTGAGCTGGCCCAGAGGGCATGAAAGCAGGATAACCATTCCTATAACCTTAGACTTCTGTAGAGTTTACCCTGGTGGTGAGGATAGAAGATATCTGGGGTGCTTACCAATCCTATAACCACCTAGGCACAGAACAAGGACTATAAATTGGCTAACCTAGACATCCATGGCATCTGTAATTTGCAGGAGCACATGAAGAGACAGCTTTGGAGCTGCAGGATCTCCCTGACAGAGGAAAACAACAGGATATCCAAGAATAGTCTCTACGAGGGCCCAGTATTGATAGTGTAGCAGAAATCAGGGGCCTCAAACCAGACCAATGACTCCACAGTGAAGATATATGAACTAAAGAGTGTACTGTGTGACTCGCTGTGTCACACTACAGCTTCCATGATGAGATTTTTCTTTATATTTTTATCTTTTCTCTTAAATTTTATTTTAATTTATTTTGTACAGGGGCAATTTTAAGGGCAGAGGGTGATGTGAAGGAATGGGGAGATGAGTGAAATTGAGATGCATGGTGTGAAAACCACAAAGAATAAATATAAACTTGAAAAAGAAGCAAAGCATATAGAATAAAGATATGAAATAAATAATAATGTGGTAGGTTTAAATCCAATCATATTAGTGGTGGATTATATTAAACAATATAAAAAGTTTAAAAAGTCATTCTCAGGTTGATTAAGAAAGCAAAAATTCAGTTGTAATTTACAAATACTATACATTAAATATAAAAGTAAGAATTTGGCTAAAATTAAAGAAAGAAATATCAGAATTTTGCTATTGTTTTAGCAACAGAGAAAATAGACAAGACAAGAAATATTAACAAATGTAAAATAGGTTAGACTATAATTCTAAATTGTCACAATTTCAGTTAATATGTACCTAACAAGATAGCCTCAACAAAGATTTTTTTAGAGCAGAAAAAATCAGCAAATCTAAAAGATATTTTATTTTTTAATTTTTTATTGTTCTATGTTTTTATTTATTTTTATCAAGCTCTACATTTTTCTCTTCTCGCCACCCTGCCTCTACCCTTCCGCCTACAAGGTCCCCATGCTTCTAATTTACTCAGGAGATCTTGTCTTTTTCTAGTTCCCATGTAGGTTAGAACTATGTAAGTCTCCCTTAGTATCCTCATTGTTGTCTAAGTTCTCTGGGATTGTGGTTTGTAGGCTGGT
>LOJH01010519.1:8629-27345 GCA_001685095.1 Ellobius talpinus
AAACACTGCTTGGCCCATTTGCTCTAGCCTCTTATTGGCTAACTCTCACATCTTATTTAACCCATTTCTATTACTCTGTGTATCAGCATGTGGCAGTGGCTTACCAGGAAAGATTCAGCATGTCTGACTCTGGCGGCTCCATGGTGGCTCTCTCTGACTCTGCTTTCTTTCTCCCAGCATTCAGTTTAATTTTCCCCACCTACCTAAGTCCTGCCCTATCAAGGGCCCAAAGCAGTTTCTTTATTAACCAATGAAAGCAACACAAAGACAGAAGGACCTCCTACACCACTAGGATAAAAACAAGAATGGACTTTTAGCTGAGTCTTTGAAGGATGAGAACTTTGAGAGGGTAGTGATTCATTAGAGTCAAAGGGAGCAGAATGGGAAATGCATGGAGCCATGATCATTTGAGGTATTTCTGAAATACTAAGTAGTTAAATATGGAGTAGAGGTTTTATATAAATGGGTAGTTGGAGAATGGTTAGAAGACAGGACATTGATGTAGGAGAATTGATCCAAAGTTGTAGGCCAGCTTTGGTCACCTAGCAAGATCTGGCCACAAAACAAAACAAAAAGGAAACTCAACTTTGAAGTGTTCAGTTTGCTGTCATGTGTGTAGTTGTCATGTGTCCTATTATGGCCACTGTCAGTTGGTCTAGAATGAGTACTTTCCCAAACCAAAATCCTTTTTTAAGGGTTTTCTATTTGTGCTAGAAAAATTAAGATTTGTGTTCGGAGCCTTGGACAAATGCTTACAAGTTCTTGGTGATCAAGTTATTTGCCTTTGTAGTATATTGATCAACAGAAGGTAAGGCAGAGAGTGACCCAGTGAGTCACATGGGTTACAGTGTAAAGAAGAAATACAGACACGAAATGATGGATTGCAAGACGTCTCCTGGGCATATAGGAATACTCCTTCCTTTTCATGATGGTATAGATTTCTCCAGAAGCCCCAAACTCATTGAGCTGGCTTAAGTAAATAGATGAGTTTACTGAATTATGATTCTGAGTTAGTTACTTTTTTCAATGAGTCTACATGATATCTGACACAAACAACTTAAGTGGGGGGTGGCTTACAGTTTTAGAGGGTTCAGTCCATGTTCAATTGGCTCCATGTTTCTGGGTCTGGAACGTGACAGTCCATCATGACCACAGGAGCATATGGCAAAGGTTGTCCTCATCATGACAAAAGGGAAGCAGAAAGAAAGGAAATCAGTGACATATTTCCTTCAACCTGGCTTCACCACATAAAGTTTCCAGAACCTCTCAATATAGTGCTGAGAGCTGGGCAGTAAGCTTTGATCACTTGAGCTAGTAGGGCATGTTTTATAGTCAAACCCTAAAAGATACTGAACAACGTGAAGGTCAGGAATGGAGCTGGATAGACTAAGACCTGCCGTTCTCTTCTTTAGTTTCCAAAGGAGCTTTCTTCAGGAGGGAAGTTCCATGGTTCCCAATAGTCCCAGTTGATTCTTTGAGTATCATGAAAGAGACTGTTACTTTTCCTTACCGCCTGTTTGAAAAACACCAGAGCGGATTAGTTCAGTGTTTTAGGCCAACTTTTAGGTTTAAGGACCTGCATCCTACTGGACAGGCTCTGTAGGAGCATTTACGTGCGCTGAAGGAATTGTTTTCTATAAGAATTGGGGAGAGATGTTATCTCTAACAAAGGGACCAGACAGCCAGGCTCTTTCCCCCTCCTGAAAAGGAAAGCCTGATGAGCATCTATAACCCTGGGGCAAGGAAGAAAGTCTGCATTAAAGAAAACACTGCCTAGGGCGGTAGATTCCTTGCAATGTTGGAACAGCAGATTTGGCAAGAGCAGCCTTGTACTTAATTGGTTCAGGTAGCTTGTCCTCAGAAAGGCAGGAAGTTTGACAGATTTTTTTTGTTGTTGTTGTTTTTTCCCCCAACATAGATTGAGCTTCCACTTGAAAGGGAAGTCTGGTGATGTCAATACTTTTCTCCTCAAAGCTTTCTTGCTGTCCTGTGTGACTGAGCTCTCTCTGTCAGTGATGATGCTGTTCATTTCACATCTTCTGTTTTGTACAAGGCAGTGTTTTGAGTCCATCATGTAAGCCCAAGCGATGGTATAATTTCATCATTATAACACACATGAGAAGGAAACTGAGGACCTAAAAAAATTAGGCTCAAGTACAATTGTCTGATGTGAAAGCAGGTCATGCTTCTCTTATGAGTTACACTGCTTCTTTTTGATGTTACTGGTAATATATTATTACTGTGAATGAGAATCAACAGGTATAGTGTTAAGCATTTGAAATGAAATCTCATTCAGTCTGTACAAGTGTAATCTTAAATTTATTATTGGGAAAACCAATGCTTGAGTTATCATGTAAGTAGTAAGCAAGTAAGCCATTATTTCTACCCAGTTTTCTTAGTGCTGTGGCTCCTATCTATAAACAGCATTTTCTGCTGCCTGTGTCTCTAGGAGTTTAGTGTCTGACAGAGTTCCGAGTCAGCTGTTGTCTCTGGGCTTCTCTGTTAGCTGTTGCCTACATGGCAAATGGAAACGTTTCTGACAGTTTCCTTCTGCATGTTTTAGTGTTTGCTTTCCCTTGATCTTAAGGTTTGAAGGGAAAGAAGAGCAATTCACTTTACAGTGCGGTTAGAAGTTCTCTTTTTTCAAAGACTTTCCTGGTACTAATAAGCAATAGTGCCAGCTGAGTGGATGGCATTTTAGCATAGTATCGACTAAACTGTCTGTCTTTCCTGGCTCAGGGACCACACTAATGCACCAGAAGCTTCCTGCTTTTTTAAAATGTAAAGACCCTAAAGTTACCTTTACTTTTGGGTGAGTTTCATTTTGGCCATAGGTTTACTGTGGCTCTTTTCAAATCAGAAGTGCAGGATGACAGGCCTCCAGACCAGCATGGCTTTTCATGTTTCTTACTTTAGAAAACTTGGATTTGATTAACTTTTATTAGGGAACAGTATTACAATCAAGGAGAGAATATAGTTTACAAAGTGAGACCCTGATGTTTATACACTGATGTCAAGTCCTGAGCCATCAGAACCTGCTTCCTTTGGAATGTGATATGTAGCCGTTTGTCATGTTTCCCTGTCCATAACATATGGAAACCCCAATTCTCTTTTCAACCTATGAATGACTCCTATGTTCAGTTTTAAAAAGGAAGTGAGACTGTTTCTTCTATGTTTTTATTGAGAGGAGAAAATTCTGTAGAGAGGTAAAATGCGGAGGTTGGACACAGCTGGTATTCAAATAATGTGCTAATTTGAAAAACCTTGTCTGAGACAAGTATAGTGCTCACTGAATACTAAGACAGGAGGACTGCCATGAGTTAGAGGTTAGCCTGGAGTACACAGTATATTCCAGGCCAGTGTGAGAACCTGTCTCAAAAATAAAAACCAAACCATAAAAAAGAAGTGGGCAAGCAGTCCCACCCTTAACTGAGGAAAGATTGGCATTTGATAACATTTGGGAAAGGAAGAGTCAGTTTTCTTTGATGGAGGATCATTGGTATACTTCACGGTAGGCCCCAAATCTAAGAGTAGTTGACCAATACAAACTGGCCTGGAAAGGGGAGGGGCATAAAGAGAGAGACAATGTGGGGGGTAGGGAGGAAAAGAGGAAAGGAAGAGGGGTGGAGGGAGGGAGAGGAAGAGAACACGAAATTGGGTGGGTAGGAAGGGAGTGGTAAAGGTGGACCTAGGAGTTGGGGGAGAAGGTTGAATATGATCAAAATTGTGTGAAATTCTCAAATAAGGAATAAAAAGAATATGAAAACAAAACAAAACATGGCTGGTGAGATGGCATATCAAGTAAAGAAAGGCACTTGTCACCAACCCTAATGACCTGAGTTCAATCTACAGGACCCATAAGGTAGAAGTAGAGAAACAGCTCCTGTTAGTTGTCCCCTGACTACCACATACATGCTGTGGCACATTAACACATACACACACACACTTTTAATTGAAAAAAAAAAGCTTAAAAAACCCACAACTCATACAAGCAAGCAAACAAACAAAACCACAAAACATTGTCTACAAGTTCACTTCAAACAGAATTTCGGTTCGATGGAGATAATTACAAGAGATGCAGGGCCTCTTTCCTTTTGTGGCTATTGCTGCATCACAACAGCCAAAACAAAGTTCAATCTCTCTGTGACTTCTGACCAAAGCAAGAACCGCAGATGGCATTTCAATGCACCTTCTCACATTCAGAGAAAGATCAAGGCTTCACCTCTTTCCAAAGAGCTGAGGCAGAAGTACCATGTTCCACCTAAGCCCATTCGAAAGGATGATGAAGTTTGGGTTGTCCGAGGGCACTACGAAGGCCAGCAGATTGTCGAAGTGGTCCAAGTATACAGGAAGAAATATGTCATCTACATTGAATGAGTGCATCGAGAAGGCTAATGGCACAACTGTCCACATGGGTATCCACCCCAGCACGGTCATTATCACCTGTCCACGTGGGCATCCACCCCAGCACGGTCATTATCACCAGGCTAAAGCTGGACAAAGATTGCAAAAAGATCCTGGAAAGGAAAGCCAGGTCTCGACAAGTAAGAAGCAAGAAGGGCAAATACAAGGAAAAACCAATTGAGAAAATGCAGGAGTAGGGGCGTCTCTCACACACAGCTTTCATTAAAGACTGCTTAAGTTAAAAAAAATAGCTTGGCTTTTAAAATGTCCACATTTCACTATTATTTGATGGTCATTTATTAATTCATTTTATCTTCATTCATTAAGTATCAATAAAGCTGTGTCTCAGACATGAATAAGATGTGTCCCTTACAGTAAGAATAGTTCATTATCTAGTAGAGCTATAAGTCTTCCTGTTGATGCAGTGAATGAGACTTGCAATTCCCAAAAAGAGAGTCAGGCGCTCAGATTTTGGGATTGTTGAAATAAAGTTATGTGAATTATTTCTTTTCCCTCCCTCCCTCTCTTCTCCTTCCTTCCTTCCTTCCTTCCTTCCTTCCTTCCTTCCTTTCTCTTCCTTCTTTCCTTCTTTTTTTGAGGCAGAGTTTCTCTGTGTAACCTTGGCTCTCCTGGAGCTCACTCTGTAGACCAGGCTGGCCTCCAACTCAGAAAGCCACCTGCCTCTGTCTTTCCAGTTCAGGGATTAAAAGTGTATGCCACTACTACCCAGCTCGAATTGTTTTTATAAAATAATCTTTTATTCAATATTTTTGGAAAACAAATGTCGTCTTTTGTTGGGGTAAGATATATGAGAGCCAGGTGCCTGGCAGTCTTGAGGGGAAGGTCTTTGTGCAGAACAGGTGCAAGATATTATTTATAGAAATGTTCTGACATTTAGTAAGAATTTGTATTATGGGTGCAAAGAATAGCGTTTAGATAGATTTCATGAACGTTAACAATTACTTTGACTTATTTATTTGATTTTATTTTCTTGAAGACATGGTCTTCCTATGTAGCACAGGCTTTAAGGAATTCACTATGTAGCCTAGAGTGGGCTCCAACTCAAGGCAATTCCCTGCTTCAGCCTCAAAAGTGCTTATATTATAGGTGTGAGCCACCACACTTAGAATTTTTCTAGTCTTTATATATGTGAATCAAATTATGTTTCGATTACACAAGTATAAAGACGTATACAGCACAGACTATCCAATTTTCTGAAAGAAAAAAAAACTTGTCTGTACACCAGCCTAAATCTTCGAAATCATGTGGCCATTTCCAAACCACACGAGAATTTAACTTTCTAATATGAGATGGTTCCTTGTAAAATGTCATTAGGCAAGGGCTGTATAATTTCAAAGCATCTCTTCTCCCATCCCAATATACTGAGCTGCCTCACCTAAGGTTATGATGGAACTGTAGCGCCGGGATCTGAGAACTCGCTCCCGGAACGTTTGTGTTGCGGCGCCTGGCTTTCAGCCGGTCCTCTTTCGCGAAGGACCATTCCGGCCAAGTGCCTGTTGGTAGAACCTTGCTTGACGTCGGGTCTGGGGGAGCTCGTAGGTGGTAGTGGTTGAATCCGGCATCGGGTGGGGGGGAAAAGCCAAAGCAGAGGAGACGCCATGGACGATCAGGGCTGCCCCAGGTGTAAAACCACCAAATACCGGAACCCTTCGCTGAAGCTGATGGTGAACGTGTGCGGACACACTCTGTAAGTCTGGAGACCGTGGATTCCTAGGGTGGGAGGACAGTCCTGGGAGACGCTAGGAGGCAACTCCGGGGGAATAAAGGGTGTGGTTAGTTTCCACGTCGAGGGGGGAAATGGAAAAAGGCGGAGTTGTTCCTTTAAAAGATCGGTAGCCGCTTGCCCCGAGCCTCTCTGGCCTACTTTAAACTTGGGAGTTTTGACTGTGGCACGCAGGAGTTTGTCTCTTACCTGCTTTTCCAGCCAGCGAAAATCTCGACTGTTTCCATGCCTTGTGTTGTTAGCGAGACTCCAGACTTCTGGCTGAAAGTGTGGGGGTTTGGAGTGTTTAATTCCTTACGAAACGTTGTTGTTGTTACTATGGGTGTATACTGTTGCTATTGATTGAATGGATTAATTGGAAAACCTCTGTGTGTGTATATGAGTCCTGATGTATTCAGTTGGACCTTAATCGTGTAAAGGAAGGAAATACAGATTCTAGGCAGTTATTTTGGAGATAGGTAATGGTTGGCTTTTATTGGGTGCATATTATATTCCAGGCACTGTAGCGTTTTACCATGAGCAATCTCATGGTGAGTTTGTGTGGGTACCGTTCCTTTCAGCATAGGAAACGACCCTGAGACTTCCCAGGACCGTCGGTCTTGAGAGTCTAGAACCCAGAAAGTGGCTCTAGGAAGTAGATGCATTTTGGTTGCTTTGTGGGGAAAGGAGGGAGAGTGACCTGTGTATTTTGAATAAGTGCAGAATTTGGTCAAAGTGTCAGTCAGAGTTTTATGTGAAGTGGTTTAGTAAAAGGTGGGTTGAGGTTAAAGGTACTATGACATTTCAGCATGTATATTCCTGTAGTTTCAATCTTCTTATGAAAGGTAAATCACAGTGTGATAGACAGCCTTTTTAGGCATGAATTGCACAATGAGCAGTATTTATAATTGTCATAATAGGATTTTTAATTTCCTTAATCTTTTCCTCTTCCTAATTTACCTTTATTTTGCTTCAGACAGTGTAGCTTGACTGAATGGTTTAAGATTAAAAATACAGTAAAGGTAGACAGCTGGAATGCACGAACAATGGAAAGGAGGGAATACTGTTGGTATATTATCAGGTACTTGTAAAGACTGGGCCTCATTTGGTAGTCCAGGCTGGCCTTGAACTTTAAATTCTTCTGCCTAAAAGTTCTGGAATTTCGGGTATGTGCTACTGTGAGTGGCAGACTATTAGGTTTTTGGAGAAGTTTTGTTTAATTTCTCTGCAATTTTTCTTTGAAATACACACACATTTGTATATATACTTACATTTGTGTGTATATATATAATATGTATACACACATATAAAATGTATTGAGATCATATCTTTCATTACCTACTTCATTCCCCTTCTTTTCCCTATGAACTTCTTTCCAAATGCTCCACCAGTGACTGCACCATTGAAGATGCTATTCCCCCACCCCCACCACCTGGACACCCCCCTGTGATGGGGTGTAGAAGGGCAGATGTCCATTGCTGCAGTGTTCTCAAGATTGAAATGACTGGGCCATATCTAGATGACAGTGTTTTATGGAACTCCTCCCCATCTCTGGCTTTTAACATTCTTTTTGCCAGTCCCAAAGTGCCCCCACCCCCATGGGTGTGTGTGTGTCTGTCTGTCTGCCTGTCTGTCTGTGATATAGCTGTCCCATTTTATTTTCTGTTGTACCCCGATAGTTAGTGATGGAGTTGTCCTGCTGAAGAGTCTGAATTGTGTTTGCTGAATCTCTTTGGTTTTGTTTACTGTGTTTCTCTGTCCTCTGTATTATATCTGAATTATATTGAGTTTATCAGAGTAATATCTAATTAAAACATTTGTTGGTTAGACTAATTAGTAAGTGGTGTTCATTTATTTTAAGTACTATATAGTAGTGCCCAAATTAGGAAACAGCACCCTCTTTGGGCAGAAAACTTTGGAGAAGGCATTCATTCTTGGGGGTTGTTAGAAGACATATGGGTATCCTCCATGGGTCTCTGGTCAAGGAACTGCCTGCATTCTGAATTACAGCCCCACCAATTGATCTCCATCTATTCGGTAAAGCATAACTGATGTGCCTTTTAAAGACTTTTATTTATTTATTTTATGTGTATGGTTGTTTGCCTGCAATGTATATCCATGCACCATGTGCATGCAGTGCCACCAGAGGCTAGAAGAGGACATTAGATCCCCTGGGACTGGAGCTGCAGATGGCTGTGAGCTGCCATGTGATGCTAGGAATTGATCCCAAGTCTTCTGGAAGAGCAGCAAGTGCTTGTGTTCTCTTGGCTGTCTCTCCAGTCCTTATTATTACTTTTTAAAAAAAATTTTTTGAGACATCTCAACCTATATGCTATATGCCTATATTGACCAGGAATGTGTCTTGTAGCTAGACAAACCTTGAATTCTTGATATTCCTAACCTAATTTGAATGCTGGAAATTATTAGCTTTGTGCTAACGTGTTTGTGTGTGTGTGTGTGTGCGCGCGCGTGCGTGCGTGCGCGCGCGCGCGCAAACGCACCTATGTGAGTATATGCATGGAGGCCAAAGGATGCCCAGTGACCTGCTGTATTATTCTCTGCCTTATTCCTTTGAGACAGGGTTTCTCATTAAGCCTGAAGCTAGCTAACCGTCCCTCATAGTGCTCTGGCTACAGGCGCCTAAGGCCATGTCCAGCTTTTTTCTGTGGGTACTGGTATCTGAGTTCAGGTCCTTATGCTTGCACAGCAAGTGTTCTTAGCTGCTGAGCCAACTCTCCGGCACATCTCTCCCCTCTCCCCACCCTGTTTGAGACAGGATTTTGCTTTGTAGCTCAGCTGGCAGTGAACTAACTAGGTAGCCTAGGCTGGCCTCAAACTCAAGATCCTCCTCTCTTGGCCTCCGGAATGCTGATATTGGGGCATACGCAGGCGGGAACTTTGGTGTCAGAGGTATCCTAGGGTATTTGGCCTTATGGACACCTTTTAGAACATTTGTTTGTTTGTTTGTTTATTTATTTATTTTTACGCGTGTTTTACCTGTATATATGGAGTCAGATCTCCTGGAACTGGAGTTAGAGATAGTTGCTGGCCACTGTGTAGGTTCTGGGAATTGAACCTGGGTTCTCTGGAAGAACGTCCAGTGCTGTTAACCACTGAGTCATTTCTATGGTCCTCAGCGCTTCCTTTCTATGAAGTCATGTTATCAAATTTGTGCCCTAAGAGTCAAACAGATAATAGGAAATTGTATGTTAAATTTTGAGGATTATTGGTTAATATGCAAATTATTTTATTCTGTAAGAGCCCGAAACAATGGCATATTAATTGCTTAGCCCTTTAGATTACAAGTAGAAACAGAAATAAAATTAATTTGTTTTTTCATCACTTCTTTCATTGGTAGGCATGAAGTATATCTAACAAGTATTATGATAGTCTTCTTGACTCTCAATCCTAGATTGGCTATTTAATGTGTACGTTTAGTGAAAATTAGTCATTCATTCTAAGGCTGTGAGGGATTACTTGAGGCACAGTTAAGTAAATTTAAGAATTTATTCTTACCTATGAAGAGATATTGCCAATATTCTACATAAAAAATAGTTTCTTGAACTGGCAATATGGCTCAATGGGTAATTGTGCTTGCCATCAAACCAGGTGACTTGAGTTTGATCCCTGGGACCTACATAGTGGAAGGAGAAAACCCAACTCCTGCAAGTTGCCCTCTGATCTCTGAGACACACTCTCTTCCCCCAAGTAAGTAAATAAATGTAATAAAAAATGGTTTGTTAGGTTTAAGTTTTAGGAGTCTGGCAATTTGCTTCCTAATTTACTTAACAGGTGGAGCCTAAAATGGTATATGGAATGAGAATAATTTAGTGAGAAGCGTGGAGATAGTTTGTGCTGAATCTATTTTCAAAGACAAAAAAACAACAATAGTTATTAGTTATTACTCTTTAATAATTGATATTTTTTTGAGGCTTTCTTGTAAACCCAATAAAATTGCCAGGTCATTGATTCCCAGACTTGCCTCATATTAAAGCATCATCTGGGATGTCTATTTAAAATACAAACTTCCGGTCCCTGTTATAATTTTTTTTCAGGGTGAGATGGGGAGAAGACCATACTTTATATTACTTATCTAGGTGAATTTTGTGCTCAAATAGTTTTTAAACATTACTAGGGTTGTTGTATAACAAAGAATAGCAGGCATGGTTTTTGCCTCCACACCCATAGCCCCTGTGTTTTTAGCTCTTTTGAGTGACTCAGAGGAAATTAGCTTGTCATTTTACAAGGAAAATTTAGTTATAAGAATTTTTAATTGACAGGCTGGAGAGATGGCTCAGTGGTTAAGAGCAGAGAACCCAGGGTCAGTTTCTAGCACCTGCATGATGGCTCACAACTGTCTATAACTCACAGTTCAGGGGATCCGACACCCTCACACAGATATGTGCACACAAAACACTGATGCACATAAAATTAAAAAAAGAAAGAATAAAATCATTTAAACATTTCTAATTGAGGTATGAAAATGGCTTTATGTTATTCTTTTAAATAATCTACTTTTTATAAAGTACTATTTGTTGCTAGGCAGTGGTGGCTCACACCTTTAATCCCAGGATTGGAAGGCAGAGGCGGGCGAATCTCTGTGAGTTTGAGGCCTTCCTGGTCTACAGAGTTCTGGGACAGCCAGAGCTGTTACACTGAAAAACCCTGACTTGTAAAACCAAAAAAGTACTATTTGTTAAAGAAATAATAAACAGAAACTTGCCATATTGACATATGTGGTGGACGTCTTCAATTCCAAAATTTGGGAGGCAAAGGCAGGTGCATCTCTATGACTTTTATTTTTTTCAATGTAGGCTTGGCTGTGCTGATCTCAAACTGATAGAGAGCCACCTACCTCTGCCTCCCAAGTTCAAGGGATTAAAGGCATATACCACCATACATGACCTGATCTCTGTAAATTTGAGGCCAGTCTGGTCTACCTAGAGAGTTCCAGGCTGGCCAGGGCTATTTAGTGAGACCCCAAAAGAAGAAGAAACAAGAGCTTGAAATCCTGCAACCAAAGGAAAAGGGCCTTTGATTAGTGGATACATCTTAAACTGATGAAGGTAAGCACCAAGGAACAAAATGGTGGTTTCAAATGCATAAATGATGTATAAGTCAACCATTGAGGAAAGAGAAGGGGAGAGCCTCTTAGGAGACTCTGATGTGGCTTAGTGAGGAAATTTATATGAAAGTACAAGCTACAGCGTGCTGTTTATTAGCAGGACTGACAGGAAGCTGGAAGACCTGTTAATAGAAATTGGAAGGGTCTTCGCAATCTTGCTTGTACTCCGCACCCACCCTTCTTTTCAGACATACAGGGAAACGAAAGCCCATTCCAATCTTTTGTGTATACATTTGATAGGGATTATTCAATTAAATTTTAATCATGTTTGCTAAATAAGATTCTATGAAGGTTGCATTCTGTACTTTTCTATGTTTAAGATGAAAATAGCATAAGATGAAAATACTATATTGTCAAAGTAAGTTTCATCTACTTAGAACAATTCTCTCTTTACATTTTGTTTTTTAGGATGTTAGTTTAAACAAAAAAGAAATACTGCCAAAACTTTAAATGTTCAGTCATGGTTTTGTGGGCTATTGCTGCATTTTGCCACATCTTTATATCCTTGGCTTATGATATACTAACAGTGTCAGTATTTATTTTATAATTATAATTAGATAACAAGGGTAAATGAATTTTATCACTTTTGAGAAGAAGTAATTTCAATACCTTCACTTTTTGTATTTCATTTTCATGTTGTGTATCAAGAGATATACTTTGTGTACAGATATTATATATGTACAAATATGTATATGAATTCTCTAAATGGAAAAGACAATGTAAAGTTTAATGAACTTCAGTGGAAATGCTTTGGAGTGTTAGATTTTTATTTAAGTTAAAAATATTTTGAGATGAAGACAAATGAATATATATCCCCCTTTTTTAGAACACAAATATGATAGTGGCTATATCATTGAAAATTAATGAGGGCTCCATCAATATGGTGCAGTGTCTCTGCATTGTGGATTCATAAATATTTAATGAACCTGCTATTCTACTTCCAGGTATCTGAAGCAAACTGCGACTGACATTAACTCTGATTTACTTGTAAACAACTCATCCCATTTAAATATAAATGCTTTGAAATCTACCAGTATTCAATATAGTTTCTTCATAAGTAATCCAATAGTATTTACTTTGTTGCCATAACTAAGTTGTTTTTAAACAAACAATACTCAATTTTTAGTGTTGTTTCAGATTTTGCTAAGTAGGTCATGTTTAATTGATATTTTAAAAATGATTACTGGGGCTGGACAGTTGGCTCAGTGGTTAAGAACATTTGTTGTTCTTGCAAAGGACCAGTGTTCAGTTCTCACCACCCTCTCAGGCACAATATGCATGTGGTGTACAGACATATATGCACACCAAACACTCGTGCACATAAAATAACAAAATAAATAAATCTAAAAAAATTATTGTTGAAGGGTGTTGGTGGCTTATCAATTTTAATCCCAGCACTTGGGTGGCAGAGGCAGGTGAATTTTTATGAGCCTAGTCTATATAGCAAGTTCCAGGACAGCCAGGGTTATGACTAAAAAATAAAAAATCAGTAAATATGGTGTTAAAATAAATACAAATTCCATATCTATACTTACCTTATGCCAAATTGATGGCAAAGGGAGCTGCATTTGACACTAATAAGCAAATATACATACATACATGTGTGTGCATGCGCTCACCTGTGCACACACAAGGATTTTGCTCTATCACATTCCACTTTGTGCTCTCGAGATGGAATCTCTTTCTGACCTGAAGCAAGGCTGTTGACTGGCCAGTCCCAGCAGTCCTGTGTTCTCTAGGCAGGTAGCTGCACCTCACTTTTTACGTGGGTGCTGGTAGTTTGAACTCAGTTCCTTCTTCTTGTGCTGTTGAGCCATCTTCCCAGCCCTTATTGGAAATGTTGGGCAATATTTTTTAAAAACTAATTTATTTGTTGAGACATGGTGTTAGGAATGGCAGCTTAGCCCTGAACTCACCATGAAGCTATGGAAGACTTTGAACTTCTGTTCCTCTTGCCTCTACCTGTCTAGGGCTAAGATTTCAGGGATGCACCACCACACCCCATTTACTTGGTGCTGAGGGGTTTGTGCATGTCAGGCAAGGGCTGTCAGCTGAGCTGCATCCCAGTGCCAGTAACATTTTAAAGACAAAATAATTTGTACACTTATCTGGGCATGGTGGCCTGTACCTGTTATCTTAGCCCTGGGAAGGCTGGAGCAGGAGGATAGCAGATTGTAGGTCATCCTGAATTACATAGCAAGACTGTCTCACAAAGGAAAAGAAAAGAATGCTTGCCTAAGGTAATTTAAATATATTTTAAAAATCTAAAATATATTTTGAAATAGATTTTTTCTACATTATTTAGATTATGAATGTCTTGTTTATATTTCAGTTACTCATTAATGTTTAATTCCTTTTGGAGGTTAATTGCAAAAAGCAATCTAATCTACATAATGTGCTGCAATTAAATGCAAAATCATGTACTTTATAGTGGGAACCCTGTCGATGATAGTAATCATCATGACTAGGATAAATTTAGTGCTTCTAACTTTTCCTTGGAAAGTACATTGCATTTCTTATTTATTTCATGTGTTTTGGTTTATATTATTTGAAAAGAGAATGGAAATCACAACATACGTTATGTGAAGAAGTTAGTGTATAATAAACTAGGAACTAATGAAAACATGGTCCAAGCAGATTTATTGCTATGGTGTTTCATGAAAGAGTCCCAAGAATAGATAAGCTCCAGAGTTTATGTTTTTCTTTCTAGGCACTGAAGTTGGGGTGTGGGTGTAAGCACCTGTTCTGCCACTGTATTGTATCCTCACTTAACTTACCCGTTTCTCTTACACAATATTCGCCATGTTGAAACTGGTACATGGCAGCTAATGTTCTTTGGGCACATAATGTATTATGCATTGTGATTAGTGTTTAGAGTGATGCTGTCAGTTTCAAGTGTTATAGAATATAGAATGTTTGCAATAGTGGAAAATTTAAATACACTGAGGATTACTGGTCATCCCATATAACCACAGGTAGCAATTTTTGTGCTTGAATATCTTTGTGTATATATGAGTTAAAAGGATACATTTCTTTGTTCCTTTCTTTCTTCTCCCTTCCTCCCTCCCTCCTTCCTTCTTTCCTCTTTTTCATGACAGCAATATACTTTGTAGCCCAGACTGGCCTGGAATTCACGGTGTTACACAGGTTGGCCTTGAACTTGAAGTAGTTCTTCTGTCTTAGTCTCTTGAGTGCTTGGGTTACAGGTGTGCACTACCACACTTGGATTTTGTTTATTTCCTTCCTATGGTAATGGAACCTAGAGCCTTCAACATGCAAGGTAATGCAGCTCTCATTAAGCCACATTATCAACCCCAATAGACTGTATATTTCTTCTTTCCATTCTCCTCCCTCCCTCCCTCCCTCCTTTTCTGCTGCAGGTTTGTGCTGTGTAGCCACAGTTAGTCTGGAACTTGTTATCATTTCAGCTCACCCTTCCAAGTGTTGAGGTTACAGATACCACTGCACCTGCCTTCAGTAGGGTATATTTGTAGAAGCAGGCGCATATTTATAGTTTTGGTAAATGCTACCATTTTTCTTTTCTTTTTCTCAATTTTATTAAGATATAATAAAAACACATATTTATAATACATAGTTTAATCTGTTTTGAAATATGCATACACATTTGAAACCATCATCATATTATTTTTATCAACTGATAAAATTTCCTGTGTCGCCAGCTGGTGATGGCAAATGTTTTTAATCCCAGTACTCTGGAGACAGAGGCAGGCAGATCTCTTGTGTTCTAGGCCATCCTGGTTTACATAATGAGTTCCAGGACAGTCAGGGCTATTACACAGAGGGAAACTTTGTCTCAAAAAAACAAAAACAAAACAGAAAAACAAAAATAAAAAAGTTCTTATGTTTAACTGGGTATGGTGGCACATGCCTTCAATCCTAGTCTTGGGAGGTAGAGGCAAGTGGTGAGTTCAAAGCTAGTCTGGTCTACATAGTGAGTTCTGGGCCAGCCAGGGCTACATAGTAAGGCCCTATCTTTAAAAAATAATGAGCCGGGTGGTGGTGATGCACACCCTTAATCCCAGCACTTTCAAGGCAGAGGCAGGTGAATCTCTGTGAGTTTGAGGCCAGCCTGGTCTACAGAGCTAGTTCTGGGACAGGCTCCAAAGCTACAAAGAGAAATCCTGTCTTGGGGGTAAAAAATAGGAAAAAAAACAATCTATCTTTCTTCCTTCTGTTCTTTCCTCCACCCCCATCTTCAGGTAACAATTGCTTTGATTTCTTCCATAATAGATTATGACCTATGTAAATTACAGTAAAAGCAAGCCAGAGTCTGAACTCTGTGTTGCTTCATGTAGCAGCAGCTGGTTCCTCTGCACTGCAGACTGGCATCCATCACATACCATGTTGTATGTACATACCACGTTATCTACCACACTTCGCATACCGATTTATCAGCTGATGGATGTCTGGTCTGCTTCTGGTTGTCTATGTCTAGGGTTTTCTGAACTTTGTAGAAGTCTTTCTGTTTTTTTCCTCTTGTGTGATTATTAAGAGACTGACTAGGTTATGCAATATGCATGTTTAATTTTTAAAATTTTAGAGTTTTGGATTTCATGATTAGGTTTTTGATCCATTTTGACTTATATTTTACATATTGCGTAAGGTTAAGTTTTCCCCTCTGCGAGAATATCTAGTTGACCTAGAACCATCTATTACTGAAATGACTCCACTTTCCCTATTAGTTTTTAAAAATATTTTAGATAGCAGTTAAACAGTGCAGTGCAGTGGTGCAGGCTTGGAATTCCAGCTCTAGGTAGACAGAGGCAGGAAGTTGACAAGTTCCTTGTCAGGTAGCCTGGGATACATAGGGAGGTTCAGGCCCCTGGGCTATATACTTAAGGACACACCCTTTCAGAAAGAAACAAATGAGGGATGGGGAGTAATTAGTTAAGTATGGGTCTGTTGCTGAGTCCTCTTCTTATTGATTATATGTGACTTTCTCAGTATACCCAAGTTGCTTTGATTACCAAAATGTTGTAGTAAATCTCAGAATCAGGCACTGTAATTCTTTTAACCTTTTTGTTTGTTTTTTCTAGACAGGGTTTTTCTGTGCAGTTTGGAGTCTGTCCTGGAATTCACTCTGTAGACCAGGCTGGCCTCAAACTAACAGAGATCCACCTGCCTCTGCCTCCCGAGTGTGAGGATCAAAGACATGTGCCACTACAGCCCGATTTCTTTTAACCTTTTTGTTACAAAAGTTTCTTTGATTATTCTATGCCCTTAGAATTTACATATAAAGTTTGAACCATTTTACTAACTTAAAAAAAAAGCCTGCTAGAGAGTCGATTGGGATTTTTTTAAATGTGGGAAAACTGCCATTTTAAAAATATACTGATCATACTAATCTATGAAGGTGATAATATCCTCTCATTATTTAAGTCTTTCAGACAACAGTGGTTGGTAGTTTCAATATAGCAGTCTCAGCTGTCTTTCATTTATTATATTTATTCAGAGGAAGTTTTTGGTTCTACTTTTTTTTAAAATTTCTAGATATGTGCTACCATTATAAAAATTAACTTTTCTATACTAATTGTATACGCTTTGGCCTTGATAAATTCATTCCAGCAGTTGGCCTGTAGACTTCCTTAGGATTTTCAATGTAAAGTAGTCGTACCATTTGTAAATATGACAAGTTTATTTAATCCATTCTGAACTTTATTTAGTTAGGACTTTTTTTTTGAATGGGGGTTGAGATAGGGTGTCATATCCTAGGCTGGCTTCAATTTTCTGTGTAGTTGAAGATAATATCGAATTTTTGAATCACTTGCCTTTGTTTTGCACGTCCTGGGATTACTGGTGTGTGGCACCGTGCAGGCCATTATTTAATATTAATGCAAAGCGCAACTGTAGGCAAAGTTTCTCTCTGTCAAGGCAGCCACTCCCAAATAACCTTCAGAAACTTCATATTAACTATAAATGCTTGGCCGATAGCTTAGGCTTGTCTCCAGCCAACTCTTACAGCTTAAATTAACCCATTTCTATAATCTATGTGCTGCCCTGAGGCTTGTCTACTTCATCTATGAACTTCCCATGGTACTTCTTTTGCATTTGGCTCATGACTCCTCAGACTCTGCCCTTCTTCTTCCCAGCATCCTCTGTCTGGCTGTCTAGCCTGTATATACCTCCTGCCTAGCTACCGTCAGCTGTTTTATTAATCCAATCAGAAGGCACCTTGGCAAAAACATATCTTCACAGTGTACAAAATTATTCATAACATACAACCTCTAGCATGGTGCCGAATATAGGTGGTAAAAATGGGCATTATGTTCTTTATCTTTGGGATGGGGGTGAAATGAAATCTTTTACCATTAAGTATGACATTAGTTGGAGGTTACTGGTGCTGTAATAGCACACATTTGCTTGTGTGCTTTTAGCAGGCCTGGGATGATCTGCACTTGCTTTTTCTCCACTAAGTTGCCTGCCTCATGATAGGGTAGGTTTCCCCAGGCTACGTCCCCAACGTGGAAACAGTTGCTTTTATTTTTCCTTCAATTTATTTATTCTATGTGTATAAATATTTTTGCCTGCGTGGGTGTACACCATTTGCATGCCTGTGGATGGTTGTGAGCCATCATGTGGGTGTTAGGAACTGAACCTGGGTCCTCTGCAAGAGCAGCAAGTGCTTTCAGTAGCTCAGCCATCTTTCTAGCCCTGCAACTCTCTGGTGTAGTTGCACATGACTTAATCCCAGTATTTGGGAGGTAGAGGCAGGTGAATCTCTGTGAGTTCGAGGCCAGGCTGGTCTGCATAGTGAGTTCCACAAAACAAAACAAAGTAAAAAATCTTGGAAGTGCCATATTCAGTTATATGGTAGTGAGTCTCCTAGATGGAGAAAGGATTGTGTAGAACATGTACCTGGAGGGATAGGGTTATTATTGGTTACTTAGCACAAGAAATAGAATTTCTCCAAATATTTTGAAATTTTATTTTATATAATATTGATGCTATTTCTTTTCTGAATACTTAATGAAATCTGCCAATACAAGTTTCTGGGCCTGTGTTTTTTTTTAAGGGAAGGTCTTTAAAAATTTAATGCCTTTAACATATATATGTGCATATATATATATAGTATATATTATCTTTTGTTGTTTTCTCAGGAATTTGCTTCTTTCTAAGTTTTTCATGGTAGTCTATTGTTCTTTTAATGTTTATAGATTAAAAATCAGTTTTTATTTTCCTTTTATTAATCTTATTTAGAGAATTGTCAATTTTGTTACTCCCGTCAAGGAACTGTCTTCCAGTGTGGTTAGCTTTTATTTTCTATTATCTATTTGGCCTTTCTTTGATTTCTGTCCATCTTTATTGTTTTTCTTTTACTCAGGATTTCTACTTTTACCTTTGAATTGTTTAGAAATCTGTTTCTTTGTATTTGGTGCTTTTGTACATATATTTTTTAAAATATTTACTTATTTATTTATTATGTATACAATATTCTGTCTGTGT
>LOJH01010520.1:4973-19299 GCA_001685095.1 Ellobius talpinus
CTATACTGAATGCTGGGAGAAAGAAGGCAGAGTCAGGAGAAGCCATGTAGCCCCACAGGAGACAGACTCTGGGACTTTACCTGGTAAGCCACATCCTCATGGGGATACACAGATTAATAGAAATGTGTTAAATTAAAATGTAGGAGTTAGCCAATAAGAAGCTAGAGCTAATGGGCCAAGCAGAGATTTAATTAATACAGATTCTGTGTGGTTATTTTGAGACTGAGCAGCCAGGAACAAACAAGTGGTCTCCTACTACACGTGGTCCTTCTAAATTTTGGGACACAGATTCCACCTACTCCTCAGTTTCTAGCCTGTAGCCTAGCCAAGCATCTTTCTGAACCTGTATTTTCTAAAACACAGATCTCTGATATCTTCTCTAGACCCTAGGATGACTATGCCTCCCTCATACTTGTTAAGAGACAAAGGTTAAGGAAACATTTTATGATGAACCTACAGAAAAATAAAACCATGTTTTTCTTTTCATTCAATCCTACCATTCATTTTTATATCCCCGGTGAGTAACACAGATCCTCACAGAGAGGGGACACTCATGAATATTTAATCAGCATACAAGTGAGGCATAGGCCATGCAGGTGAAGGCTCATGAAGCATGTCAACTGTGAGGCCTTAGAGCAAAGCTAGTCTGCTTCAGGCTCAAGTTTCAGGATTCAGTGATTTTTGCTAAATAGTCATGTGACAAACCTTGGCCAAGTGATGGAGAGTTCGAGGTTTTAAAGGTAAGGCTATCCAGGATTCCCATGAAAAACGATAGGGAATTGCAGAATTGGAAGCCATGGTGATGTCACACTCAACTCTAAATACAAACATTTCAGGCCGTGAGGCGGATGACTGTTAAATCTGGCATTCCACATTATACACCAATGGAACAATGAGAAAAGCAGCAAGCATCTGAGAGCTGAGTTTCCTCACCATCTCCTCCAATCCCTCGTTGTCATTAACGTTTTAATCATTCTGAATGGGTATCAGCCTACAGTACATTATACACATCTCCACTGTCTTGAGAAAATCACAGCAAACATAACTTAACCTCCTGTGATTAATGTTGTCATTATAAGCATTCACTGTTCCAGCCCATTTAAACACTGGTGCCTTCTAGGCACTTGGGTTTAAATTGGACTTTTTTTTAATATATATACAACAGGAAATAACCTTAGCCTCCGAGTCCCCTAAACTAAAAGCTTCTGTCTTTGATTATTTGGGAGCATTTTCCTTGCAAGCATTTCTCTCACCCATTGCTTGACAATAGGATATGCCATTTTGTTGGACACTAGTTCTGTTTTTCCTCCACAAGTTTTACCTCTTTTCTTTTCAGGTGCCAAGAGTCCACGAGAAATTCAGCTTCTTTTTCAGTTATGACTAAATAAGAAAAAAAATAGATCTGATTTTCATGGGGCTGATATTTTGACACCTGTTTTTTGCTTAATAGAATATTTTTTAGGCTCATGGTTATTTTAAGTCCACAATAGCAAAGCAGCTGACTTATCGTTTCCAGGATGCTTGACATTTTTTCAGAACAATGCCATAACTTGGAACCATTTGCTTCCCATGCTAATCCTATCATGTTATGCACTTATGAAGTATAAAAGGCCCGTGTCTTTGTAATCAGCTGAGAATAAGTACCAATGCTCCGTCCTTCACTGCTTGATCCCCCGTCTGCTGTAATTCCTGGCATACCATGTGCACACTCTGGATAGTTAAAAACCAGTTTACCCCACAGCAGATTCTGATGATGTCGCAGATGACGAAATGATTGATAGGATCTTTAGAGTTGGGCTATTAGGCTCACGTACTTGGAGTCGCAACTAGCAATGAATATAGATGCTCATATAGACACTGGCCTGAAGTTTCAGAAGAGAGATGATTAAGCAACATTGGACGAAACCATAAAGAGAGCAAGTGACAGAGACAACAGACATGGGGTGGGAGCATTAACCAGTATGATTGTGTCTCTGCTTCACCTGAAGTAAATTTGAAATTTTCATTCCTAAATGACTATCCAAACAAACCTAAGTTCACTATACATTTTGTGTACACAATGTTAATTTGGGGTGTTTAAATGTCCTATATAGGATCAGATATTTGAACACTTAGTCCTTAGTTGGAGAGGTTATGGGGAGGTGCAGTCACATTGAAGAAAGCATATCACCGGTGTGTGGGCCTTGAGAGTGTATATAGTCTTACTTCGTTTCCTGCTCACTATCATTTGAAAATATGATCTCCCGTTTCCTGTTCCTGCCACCATGCTGGCCACTTGCTGTCATAATGGGCTCTAATTCTTCTGGGATCAAAAGTGAAAACAAACTCTTTCTCCTATGTTACCAAGGTCAAGGTGTTTGTCATAGTCACAGAGATATAACTAATACAGTAGATTTTACTTAACTGTTGTTATCCGGGAAAAAAAGAATATGGAGAAATTTGCTATTTTCATTCCAGCAGGGTTTGCCTTCCTTTTCTGTCTTGCATTGCGCTTTGTGAGGAAGGTCCCTACAAGGAGTCTACAGAAGGAGACAGGCTAACATGATGCCAGGCCTCTGATCATTGCAATCTGTGATTATATCACCATACCCCAAAGCAACTTTCCAGATGTGCCGCTGGGATCAAGAGGTTAATCTAGATTTTCTGGAGTATCCCTATGCCATATTGTGAGCAGGAGACCTATGCTAGCTGTAGTCAAGAGAAGAGATGTGATCATAGAAGCATGATCAGAGCCAAGACATGGGAACATAACCCATTCTGTTGAGCTGCTGACTGAAGTTGGGGGAATGGTCGTGTGTCGAGGGATCAGTGGTGCCTAGAATGAGGACAAATAAGGATACTGGCTCTACTCTACAAAGCTGTTGAAAGGTGTGATTAAGGGAACCTTGGCTTTAGCCCATTAAGAGCTGTATTGAATAATGGCAGATGTGTGGCTGAGAATATTCAGCATCCTGCCAATGTATGCCCTTTGGGTCTTTGTCAGGCTACTGTTGGGTCTTCCCTCCCCTTCCTCTCAAGTGTAAACAAGCACAGCCACAGGTTTGCAACACTTCCTTTGGCTTATTATTTTCTTTACACCACTTAGCCCTGCAAGCTATCATAAAATATATTTACATTTTTTCAGGTACCCCTCTGAAGTTGTAATCTATCTAGCAAGTGTTGATTATTATTGGTCCAGTCCACTAGTGTATCCACAAGATGGAGAATAGATGCCGACAAAGACACAATAGATTTTCAAAATATTTTAATAAAAAAATGAATCCAGAATAGATCAATGTTTGACTAGATGAATATAATTCCTTCTCTCGTTAGCAAGAGCTTCCAGCATATCTGTTACTTTTCTTCCTAGATGCCGACGCAGCCTCTTACTGAAGGAGTGTATAGAACCCCATACCAGAACTCCCTCCTCTTATCATATGAATAATGTGAACCTATCTACTATGTTAAGCCATCTTGCATGAAGCAGTATGGACACACCCTGCCCCTCTGATTGTGTTCAATCCTGCCTTAGAAGAGTTCCGCCCTTGGCATTTATCAGCCCGTCTCCAACACAACCTGCTCTTGGGCTTTCCTGGCCCTTTACAAGCTTCCCCATACTCTTTTAAAGCAAATTCTTCTCATCACCTGGTATGCTTCAAACCCTAATTATCAGCATCTGTTTTAGACTGACTGTAAATACACTGACTTGAATCTGCCCCATGAAGCCCCCCAGTCCTTCTTCTCACATAACTTTTCCCGTAAAGAGTTGTACCTCGTAAAACCATCAAGGATCATTGAAAAAAATATCTGCACGATTCTAAAGAAAGACAATTCTAGGCTCTCAAAATTTAAGATGAATCATGACAGTATAAGGATTTAGTTCAAACAGGATACAAATAACATGCAAATACCCAGTTCGCAAGTAGATGCCTTTAGAGGCAAGAAGATGTAGAACAGAGAAAAGCCAATCTGTCCCCCAACCTGGATGTAAAATGGTGTAACCCCTGGTCTGCATTTTACTCTTTGGTATTTCGTACACTCTGAATCATCCTATACCTATGTCATTAAAACTGCATTTCTCATGAACTCCAAACACCACTTCAGCTTGACAACTCTGATTTCTCAAGCAACTTATGAAGTTTTGTGTGCTAAGAGCTTGTCTGTGTTTACATGATGTTAAAAGTTCATATTGTAAGGTTTTGAGAACATCACATGTATCTAGCAATCCTGAAACAATCTATGCTCAAAATCTTTAGTTAACACCACATCCATTATATGTTTTAAACTCAATTCTCTAAAAATATTTATAAGCATACATTTATACTATGTATAATGTATTCACATATATGATTTAAAGATACGTCTTGAACCTGGTATACAGTTAGATATAAGAATGCCAATGACCTTTCCTCTTTCAGGTCCCAGAGAAAGCTATCATTAGATTGTAATTTAACTCAATTTCTGTTATTTTTTGCAGATTTAACAAAACTTGATATCTGAATCCCCAAAGTCTGCATACATATGCATATATCCTATGGCTCCTTCTTCCTTGCACGCCAAACACAAGTCATTAGCCTGAAGCCTTACTTGATTGAGCCTCACCCTGGTCTATGGCATTATGCAAAATACAAAGGCACAACTGGGAAGAGAATTCTGCTTGAACAGCTCAGCTTTGAGGGTTTGGGAGCTGTTCACAACCTTGGAAAAAGCAATCATGGCCAACTAAGTAAAAGTGGACTGGCACCTCAAGTGAGTCAAGTCTGGATTCTTTAAAAATAGGACCACAAGTAATAATTCCTTGTAGCTATAGGCACTTAATCTTCTCGTGCTACCTCCCTTCGTGCCTCAATAGAGACTAGTTTTGTCATAACAAGACTACAAAGAAAGAGCTGGGTTTTGACAGTTTAAAGATGTAAGTGTGGTCAGTGATCTGCCTGAATCTGTATGAGAAGCAAATAGCAAAACTGGAATTTATACACCTAGAAACTTAACTTTAGATACCAGCTACTTTTGAGGGGTGGGAATCTTTTGGTCAATAATGGATAGTCTAACCCTCTAGGAATTCAAAGGACCAGAGTCAGGAACACAAAAAGGGAGCAATAATGTGTCACAGAATTTTCTGAACAATTTGTACTATATCCATTAATGTAAATTGCTCAGGACGAGGACTATAATGAGAAAGTGTGTGACCAAGCACACTGAGAATGTCCTCTGGAGGCAGAGAAACATGTGCCTGGTCAAAGTGTTTGGTTATTTTTAATAATGTTTAAAAAATAATGCTTATTTTTTATAAATCTTGTTTTCCCCAAGATTTTCTTTTTTCTTTCTCCTCTTCATCCACTTCCTCTCCTTCCTTATTCTCTTCTCTTCTTTCTCTAAATCCTTACCTCACCCTCTCCTTCCTTTTCCGATTCCTACCCCCCTCCCAACAATTTGATGGTTATATAACTCAAATCAAGCTCCATTGAATATACATGCAGTATTTCCTGTCAATTGCTTTAGAATGTATTTGGAAGCAAAATACATAAAAAGCAGCTAGGATAGAGAGAGAAGGGGAAAAGTGGGTGGGAGAGGGAAACAGGGACACATTCTACTCTAGTTGCAAGAGGACAAAACAAGTTTCAATAATTAAGACAAACAAACAAACATGAATTCACATTGTGCTAATTTTAATTTTGTAAGTATGTGAATAATGATGGCCTGCACATAGCCTCATGGCAATGGTGGCCACACATACCTCCAGGTGGACACTATGCCTTTCCTTCCTTTGTTGCCAGCTATTGCCTTTGTTGATGTCTTGTGATGGCCTCTGGTTGCCAAGGTCCTTTTTATTCCTGATGGTCTGCAGTCCTCACAGCACCTACCAGAATTAGATAGAAATGGGTTACTGAATAATAACAAAACTAATCGGCTCCAGTAGACCATTTAACTCTAGCAATGTTTTCTAAACGCACACATTCTGGCTGGCACACCGTTCTCTCTCAGTCTACAGAACATTGCCATTTGCATTCCAATCCAGGCTGTGTCCCTGCCTTGCTGCGAGATAGATGAACCTCTCATTCTTTTGGTGTTTTAATTTCCTCAGTGGCTAAACCCGAAAGCATATATCCAATCTACCTTTCAGAACTCCTGAATGGATTATAGCAAAACCTTTCATAATGCATTGGCTTAAAAGATTTCTCTCTGAACCATATTGATGCTTTCAATATTCTATTTTCCCCAAACAGTCATCAATAGGACTCACAAAGGAAATATAGTCATATAATTGGATTAATTTCTATAAATCTTTGGATGAACTCAAAATGTTTGGCCTTGACTAATCAATGAATTTGGATTTTTGGCAAGCAGTAATCATGTGCACATTTCAAGTATCTGCCATTTTCTAAATAAAACAATCTGCTTTAGCTAATTTCAAGACTATAAATGTTAATATGCAGCAGTATTAGAATATGGTTTCATTGGACTACGTCCGCTGGTGGTCTGAGGAATCAAGATGAAAAAACAGGCACATGGATGCCAAAGCAGGAAGTCATCTAGAGTCTCTGATGTCAGATCGTTACAAGGTCAAGGTTGGAAACTTCTAAAAGGGAATCTAGTGGGGGTGGGCTGACTTAACAGGTGAAGTGGGAGGGGAATAGACCTTCCTATACAATTAGCAGTTCTGTGCACAGTGTCCTATTGCATCTTAGTATTCAGCCTTCAGCTCTGCCACTGGTCCATGTGCTCCCAAAGACAAATATGAAAGCCAGGGAGGAGACAAAATGTGTATACTCAAGAGACTGTCCATAACCAAACCCTAGGTACTATATTAGAGTCCTCATTCAGATGTTGAGTTAAAAATCTTCAAGTCTACTTCAGTCACAAATACCAACCAATGAGCTTACTAGTATGTGCTCCTTTGTGGGAGAAACAGTTCCCAGCAGAAATCTTGAACTGGAGCCGTTAGGAAATGAGAGGATGATGTGTGTCCCCTCCTTTGGGAAAACAAAACACTGTATGAGAAAGAAACACAACATTTCACTGAGGTCAAGATTTAGAATAACCTGCTCATAAAAATAAAACAACAAAGTTCTGAGTTTTTGAGTATTTGTGATGTGGGAAGGACTTCAAAAGAGTCATCCCAAAGCCTCATGTGACCTGCAAAAGTTCTTGTTACAAATCCATGTTAGAGGTGCAGTGGCTGAAACTTAGACGGGCAAATAACGGTCATAGAAGACCCAGTGCAGGATTTAATGGGCCAGGTATTAAGTCCTTGCCTACATATTACTTACATATTATATATATCACTTACAAAGTCCTCAAAACATCTTTATGGGGTGGATATTAGTGTCATACACATTTACCATATGGGAAGCTGATGTATGAGCTATTAAGGAAGAACAAGGTCAAATGACTCCCAGATAATAACACTGGGTTTCAAATCCAGGGAGTTTGGCTCTAACGGGTGAGGGGGGGCTCATAAGCACCGTTTGCTACTCTGCATTATATAGAGTGAGTGGACAAAGAGAGATCTGAGGGTTAGACCTGCATTCTGTAGACAGTATGCTCTTCACATCTAACATTAGCTGCTCTTAAGAGTCGAGCAGGGAATATTTGGGATATGAATTCTGTTGAAGGATATGATCATTTTACCAAGTTTAAGAATCTGAAGTTCTCAGCTGAATTTCTTCTTACCATAATTCTAAATATCAAGGAATCCTAAAGAATATACCAAGTACCTTCACTGCTGCTAAAAGTGATAATTCTTCTCTTGCCTCGTCAGACCTTGGGTAGGCTCCAAGGCAAGGTCTGGGCCCATCATCAATGACCCTGAGTAAGCAAAGACATCAGCACACCCAGGCTGGGAGACCTATGTGGCCTCTGCACAAATGCACACTAACTGACTTTGAGATGGAGCTGTTGCCTGCGTTTTCCTTTATTTTTCACCTTGACAAACACACTGAACTTCAAGCATGGGGAAATACCCTGATGAGCACTTTGGGAACACAAGTTCCTTTTCCTTGAGGGAAGCAAAATCTACTGAGAAACACTGAGATAATGACAGCCAGATGTAATTCATATTGGAGAGATAAAGAGTACTTTTGGCTCTTCACCCAAGTCCAAGTTTCTGCTGTGTGAGAAAGTTAGAACTGGCTCAGGTACACTCTGGGGCTCCAATCAAGGCTCATAAAGGTGAGCTATGGGGATTTGCAATATGCTTAACCACAATAAATGAGTCCAGGCAATTCTGCACACTTCTCATGTGCCCTGGAGAGCCAGGCAGATCATCGTTATCATCGTTACTATTTTCTTCTCTAAATACAAGCTCACAGCATCTTCTCCTTCAGTGGGCTGTGTCCCTGAGAGCAAAATAAACTCAACAATTTCTTCCCGCAACATCTCATGAATATTAATACCTTCTTTATTTATTGTTTGGCAAAATATGACAAAAATAAAAATGCACTACAGCAAAAAAGAACAAGAATACACCAAAAATATCTAGCTTGTGTCATCATCATTATTAATAAACACACACTTGACAAGCATGCAGCGTGCACTACTCGGCCCCAGAATCCTTTCTTACCAGTGATTTTTCTGAAAAGGTGTGGGCGATTCTTTGGTTGCTACTCATGGATTCATGTTAATTTTGGAATTGTGCAGACTTGGTGTACACAGCATTGGCAAAAGGATATACAAGAGCAGCCTTTGAGAAACAGATTCTCAGGGCCTCAGAATTTTTCCTCTGAATGCTTTGTGCAAGAATCTCATATAAGACAAAGAAAATCGAAGCAGTTTTGATTGAAAGGAGTAGAGTAGCCCCTCAATCCAGCCCTTGTCTCACATCCCAGCACAGCCCGAAGCAACTGTAAGAAGACTTTGAGTTTGCACAGCACACTTGCAAAGTCCCTGATCCAGCTTGCAGAGGAAGGCCCAGAATACCAAGCCTATTAAGGCAGCAGAGGCCAGAGAACCAGAGGCAGAGTTGGGAGTAACATCCCCACCCCTCAACCCTCATCTAGTGACCTTTATAAACTGCTTCTGCCTCCCTACAGAGTACTATTTAGAGGTTAAGTGAAACAAATGTTTATTCAGACAGCTTGCTCTTCAGCTCTGGTAACTAACCTCTGAGGTTGATTGTGTGTTCCTGGAGCCACACTGTGATAAGCAGTCAGAGGACTTGCAATAGGACAGACGACAGAGAGTGCACAGGATTACAGTGTCAGCTTTGTGTTTATAGACATGGGAATAGGGCATAGGAAATCTTGCACGTGAAATTCCTTGAACTCTGGCAGAGAAAAGTGAGTCTGACCATACACAAAACTTGACCAAGATTCCAGAAAGCACATTTGTCAATCTCCTGTGTTTTACTTTATCCCTTAGAGAGGTCCTTAATTCAAGGCAGTGCCTCTGAGTCCCAGGCAAAATCTTTGTCAAGGACAGAAAGCATTATAATAGTTGTATGTATTGTGCTGTATATGTAGTTTAATAAAAGAACAGTAATATCCAGCTAGACGTCCCCATGTAACTCTCTTCTGTGCTGTCGGAACATGTCAGTGGGCATGTCTAATGTATTCTCCAGCAGTGATGACACCCAGTCCCATTGTCTCTGGATTGTGAATAAATCCCTTCAGTAGCTGTACCATAAACTCAGCTTGAGAGAGCATCAGATTCTATCTTGTGATTCGGGTACAGTCATGAGCAGTGTAAAATCTTGCCTCTCGTACTGTACTCTGTATCCAGGTTACTCCAAAAGCTATATTCTTCTTCCTCTTAGAGGGTTTTTTCTAATATTCAAAATAGATATTCTTTCAGAAGTTCTTACTCTCTTTCATAGAGGAACTGGCTTTGGCCTGCCACATATACAGTATGATCTTTTCACACAGAATGTATTTGAGGGGCTGGAGAGATGTCTCAGCAGTTAAACACACTAGATTTTGTAGAGGTCCTCAGCACCCACTACCACTTGAGGGAATAGAACACCCTCTTCTGTCCTTCAACTGCACCCAGCATGATGCACAGACATGCATGCAGCCAAAACACCGCCCCCCCCCTCTCTCTCACACACACACACACACACACAAACACATGCTAAAATGTAGTTGAGCAACTGTTCCTCCCAACAACCTTCAGCAGTGGAAGGTTTTAACTGAAATTTGCTAGAGTTATTTTCTTATTATTTTCCCAGTATGTTGAAAGTTTTAAAAACTCCTTTACACAGTAGAAAAATAAATCTAGCAAATATAATGGAAAAAGTTACATTTAAAAAGGTCCTATAGAGTTGTGATTTTGTTATTAACCATATTGCAATTGTTGAGAACTCTATGATATATAGCATGCTGGATCATGACATCAAATACTTAAAATCCCATTGTGTTCTATTGGAAAGACACTGTTTAACATTAGAAAAGCATGGAGACACAGAACTAAGAACTCCATGTGACCTCCTCTGGGGTCACACTGTAGATGGCAGTAGGTGTGACACATTTCTCCAACCACGCAGAAAGAGGCTGGTGTCTAATCTCCTACTCCAACTATGAGTTTTAGATGTACAAGTGGCAGATTAAGAAAACACAAAATACCCCTCCATCAAAGTAATTTAAAAAATCTATTGAGAACTGTGAGAATCTACTACAATTTCAGAATTCTGGAAATAACCAAGAAGTTACAGTAGTTTAGAAGGTATTTTTTAAGCCAGGTGGTGGTGGCACACACCTTTTATCCCAGCATTCAGGAGGCAGAGGCAGGTGGATCTCTGTGAGTTTGATGCCAGCCTGATCTACAGAGTGAGTTGCAGGACAGGCTCCAAACCCACTCAGAGAAACCCTTTCTTGAAAAAAAAAAGAAAAAAGAAAAAGAAAAAAGAAAAAAGAAAAGATTTTTAAAACTGACCAGGAAGCGTAAATTTATATGTTTGTCCTCATGTTATCCCCTGTTAGACACCTAGACAGTATTCTTGTAAATGACAACAGGCTACATTGTAGAAGGTGACCCTGGATGGAGCTGGGAGGAGCAAATTGGTCAGGAACTCCGTGACTGAGGATGCCTGGAAGACCTGCACAATAGCCAGTCTTAGGAATTTACCTACACTATTTACTGCCACAGAACATTGCCAAAAACAGAAACAGGTCAATGTGTTTTAAGACTGTCTGCTTTCACAGAGCCTAGAAACTGGTCAGAAGTTTCTGAATTAGACTTCTTAGGCATGTCCTAGGCCTGCATGTGACTTTTCCGGTCCCCAGAGATGTCCCTTGTTCCAAAAATACCTACCTCTCAGCCTTTCTTCTCAAATATGTTATTTAGAATATTGTTTGCCCAGGTGTCATTTGTAGACAGAAGTTTCTGTCCCACCCAGTCCCACAGCCATTCAGTACCAAATAAAAACACAGAGGCTTATATTAATTATAAACTGTTTGGTCTATTGTTCAGGTTTATTACTAACTACATCTTACAACTTAAATTAATCCATAATTCTTATCTATGGTTAGCCATGTGGCTTGGTATCTTTTCTCAGTAAGGCATTCTCATCTTGCTTCCTCTGCTTCTGGCTGGGGAGCTTCTGGCTGGTGACTGACTCTCTGCCTTCGTCTTCCTAGAATTCTCTCAGTCTGGTTGCTCTCCCCATACTTTCTGCCTGCTATTGGCCAATCAGTGTTTTATTAATCTAATACAAGTGACAAATATTTTCAGTGTACAAGAGCATCATCCATTTATTTCAGGCCACAGACATCAAAACAAGGCTAGAAGCCTCCCGCTCAAGGTCAGTTCTCATCATTCTGATTAGCCTTGCATTGGAACTCACCACTAAGAGGAGTAATTAAGAGGTGCCCAACTGGAAAGCAAGAAGCAACAGTATCAGTGTTTGCTGATGATCTTATATGTTGAAAACCCCAAGATTTCATGAAATTCTTGAAATCACCAAATGAATTCTGTAAAATGAAGGCTACACAGTCAAAATACAAAAAATCATGTGTGTGTGTCTATCAACAATAAACTATTTGAAAAAGAAATGAGTACTAAAAGGAATCAAATACTTAGGAATAAATGGAACTGAGACAAAAACATGTATTATAAGCAACAAACGATCATTGGAAAAAATAAATACTTTACAAAATGGGAAGACAGACCATGTTTACAAATTGGCAGAGTCAATAGCATTAAGGGGGCACTGCATCCCCTGTGTTGATCTGCACACATAATATAATAGCTATCAAAATGTGTCATTGCTGTATGGGCAAGGTGACCCTAAAATTGACAAGGAAAATCAAAATATTATACTAGACAAGCAGTACTGAAAGTGAAAAACAAGCTTAGAGGACTTACAACTTCCTGATTTAAGATCTTGCAGTGTGGTACAGGCATAAAGACACATGCATAATTGATGAACAGGGTCCAGAAACAAGTAGGCCACAAACCTATGATTTGTAAACAAGGATGGCAATCTCATTCAATGGGGAACAAACTGGCATTTCAATAAAAGGGGCTGGAACCACTCAATATTCACAAGAACAAGGATGATTTTGGGTTCTTGACTCAAATCACACACACACACACACATGCATGCACACACGCATGCATATGCCACTAAGGTTAAATATCTAAATATAAAATCAAAAAGAATGATCTTGGAAGAAAACACAGGTACAAATTGTTGTGACTGAAAGCAGTGGTTTCCTAAACAAGACTCCAAAAGCATAAGCAACAAATAAAATCTTCCCACCACTGTGACTTCGTTGTTATAAGCTTGTGTAAGTGAGGCCCATACTGCTGAAGACAACACAGCAGATAAAACAGAAAACCTTTATACATTAAGTACTGATAAGGACAAGTTTCTAGATTATGTAAAGGACTCTGAGCTAAGATTCCTTCCTTGGGGAAGAAGTCAACAGTGTCTATCCCCTTTCTGAAGCCTCATTCCACCAATGTTCACCAAGGGGACCCTTATTTACATTAGGTAGGGAGTTATGGACAGGAGCATAGGAGACCTTAAAACAGCCATACTGGAATGTCTTCACCTAGCAGTGAGGATGGCCTACCCATGACTACATCCCCTCACCTATATCCCCACCCTCCATGAACCCAAGGTCACATGCTAAAATTAAGACAGAATTGCATGCAACTGATTGGGAAGGAGGCCTGGACACCCAGATGAGAATCCCGTATTTCCGCTCCTCTTTTTTCTTGTCGAGGTTATGTTTCTATTGATGTGATAAAACACCACGACCAAGACAATTTATAAAGAAAAGTGTTTAACTGGGCTTATGGTTCCAGAGGGTTAGAATTCATGAAGGCAGAGCAAGGCATCACAGAAGGAACAGGTGAGAACTTACGTGGTGAAACACAAACAAGAGGCAGAAAAGACACTAGGAATGTCATGAGTCTTTTTAAGATTCTACTGCCCTTAGTGGTATAATTCCTCCAGTGAGGCCATACCTCCCAATCTTTCCCAAACAGCCACACACTGGAGACCAAGTATTTAAATTCAGGGACTTTTTGGGGACATCTTTTACAAAGCACTACGGGAGTCAACGAGCCCAGCTGTGGTGAGTTCATGTTAGCGGGTCCAGCAGGATTCTTGAAGATGGTGTCAGTTTGGCCCTGAGGATAGCCCTTTAGAACTCACACATCTCAATGATAAAAACACAAAGACCCAGCTTAAATGTGGGAAGAATTTGAAATTATTTCTCCAAGCAAGCTACTAAGAAATGAAAATAAGCATGCCCAAAGATACTTCAAGTCCTTGTTCATTAGAGAAAGGCAGCGTAGATACATTAGGTAAGACACACGGTATCACGTCCACTAGGTTGTGTTTAATAAGACATACAAAACCCACAGAATACTCGGTGTTAAAGAAAATAAGGAAAACCAGAACCTTTCT
This sequence comes from Ellobius talpinus, assembly GCA_001685095.1. Lineage (NCBI taxonomy): Eukaryota > Metazoa > Chordata > Mammalia > Rodentia > Cricetidae > Ellobius > Ellobius talpinus. The sequence goes on from LOJH01010520.1 coordinate 18,808, forward strand.
TTGCTGATGAGAATGCAAACTAGTGGACCTCTTGTGGAAAACAGCTTGAGCAAGATGTTCCCTATAATCTGTCAGCTGCTTGCCTAGGCATTCAACCAAGAGACAGGTCCACACAAACATCGCCATAAACGCTACCACGTCACTGCTATTCAGAAATTTCATAGATGGGGGCTGTGAGATGGCTCACTGAGTGAAAATGCTGACTCTGCAAGCATGAGGACCTGAGTTTGAATCCCCAAAACCCATGGAAAGGCCAGATGCCTAGTGTGGACACCTGTAATTCCAGTGCTTCATTGAGGAGATGGGAGGTAAAGACAGGGCAATCTCTAGAAACTTGAGCCATCTACCCTGGGGCACAGCACAGAGAAACAGCAAAGAGACCCTGTCTCGAATAAGGGGGAGGCTGTCTTCTGACTTCATTCCATGTCACACATAGGCTGCACGAGAGAGAGAGAGAGAGAGAGAGAGAGAGAGAGAGAGAGAGAGAGAGAG
>LOJH01010521.1:0-25000 GCA_001685095.1 Ellobius talpinus
GTTCTTTTGATGACCAATTTCTTGAGTTCTTTGTATATTTTGGAGATAAACCCTCTGTCTGATATGGAGTTGGTAAAGATCTGTTGTTTTGTCTTGTTGCTTTACAGAAGTTTCTTAGTTTCAGGAGGTCCCATTTATTGTTTCTCTCTCTCTGCTGCTGGGGTTATATTTAGGAAGTGGTCTTTTGTGCCAATGCATTCAAGTGTACTTCCCACTTTCTCTTCTATGAGGGTCAGTGCTCCTGGTTTTATGTTGAGGTCTTTGATCCATTTGGACTTGAGCTTTGTGCACGGCGATACATATGGATCTATTTTCATTCTTCTTCATGTTGTTATCCAGTTATGCCAGCACCATTTATTGAATATGAGAAGTCTGACTTTTAATGCCATAAGTAATACTTTGTATTTAATTAAAAAATTAGAAATCATTTATGATTATTCACTTGATTTCTTCCTAAGGAGAATGGAGAAAGCCAGGCAGCTGGCAAAGGCTATGTGGGAAATGAGTTAAGCATATTCCTCTGGTCCTGAGACTGTCATAAAAGGGCAAGGATGATAGTGTATACCCCTATACACACACACACACACGCACACACACACGTGCACGCATGCGCATACCTGACTTATGGTCAATAACTGATGCAATGTTTATTTTTACTTTTTGACTCGGGGGCTTCACTTTTGACCTTTTATAACTACTTTTTCTGTACAGCCTCCTTGACTAGGGTTAGTGACCTGTAATGTTCAAGAAAAAGCAGGGAAGCCATTACATTATAGAAGAAAGGTCAGAGTAACTAGAAGCAAGTTTGATTTTTGAACATGTCCTTAAAATGAAGTTGAGGACTTGGAAGGGTACTTACATAATGGTTTATGTTCTTATTTGTTTAGTCTGCATGTAGGGTTGAGATTCAGGACACATGATCTTTAGAAGACTACTAGTGGCTTAATTAATTCAAACAATACTCATGGTCCTGACAGTTACACATACCTTAGTTCATGATACAGGCCATAGTTTTATAAAATTGCTTCACATTTCAGAATTTCCATTTATAACAGTTCCCCCCCTTATAAAAGACTAATATTATTATATTATCTAATATTAGCTTTATATATAGAAGCCAATTTCAGTGGCTCTCTTTTACTAATGGAGTTCAACTTGATATTCTAAAATCTGGTTTTTATCAGTTGCTGCTCATTTACATTTTCCCCTCACAACTCTCAAATTTGCCAGGTTCATCTACTCAGATGAGCTTCTTACCTGTGAACTGAACATCCAGCCTCTTTTTTTTTCTTACTACTTTCGTCGGTGTTCTTTTTTTTTTTACCTGCTCAGGACTCTACTGGTTTTTTAGAGCCCAAGCCAATCCCTACAAGTCTGCTCCAACATACTCCAGAGACATCATAATTCCTCGAGGCCAGATACAATGTCTTTGTTTCTTCAATATCCTCCTTAGTGTCCACCCAGCAGATATACATAATATATCCTTAAGAAATCCAAATAAATTATGCCTTCAGAATGATATGGGTTTTTTGTTCTATTTTGGGTTTTTTGAGGCAAGGTTTTGTTATGTAACACAGACTGACCTTGAATTCACAATCTTCCTGAATGTGCTTCCTGGGTGCTAGCATTATAGGTAAGAGCCACCATGCCAGTTTTAGAATTATTTTGTAAGAAGTATACTAGAGCCCAAAGCTTGATTTGGTTCTCTTCTTAGTAAATACAAACCAGTCTTGCCATTAGGAATACCTTGGAAGTCTGAAAATGTCTTCTGTGGACTACTGACAATTTTCAGGTACAGAGAATGAACAAAAGTATGAGATGTCCTTAATTTTATGTTCCTATTCATTTTGATTACTGGATTTTCCAACTGCCTAACCCTATGGTGACATCTGTATAAATCAGATGTGATTATTATAATTCTCTTTGAGAGTGATGTCTTCACATTTCCATGCCCACAGCCTGCCTGCCAAAAATATAGCTGATGAAAACCAGGGGGGAACAGAGGAATTTCCTGAAAGGGATAAACAAGCACATTTTCTTGTTCATTTCATTTCCTCTAATTCATTGCTACAAATAATTCTTAAATGAAGCTACACTTGCATATCAAGAGTCTCATTGTTACAGCTTATTACCTGGAATTAGAGTAAGCTTCTTTCATGGGAAAGTAAAATACACACACACACACACACACACACACACACAAGTGTAGAGGTTGAAACAGAGCTAAAGATCCCCAGACAAAGAGAAGGGAGATATAAAACTTGGAGAATGTTCAAAGGAAAGCTACAGTAAGAGTTAAAAGGTTAAAAAATAAAATATTCTCGAATCTTATCACCTTGACTACTGTCTTTTTTCCTACTCAGTCACTCTATCATAGTCTCACCTAGTCTCATTCCACCGCCACCTTTCTCCAGTCAATTGTCTGTGCACCCACTTGACACCCACTTCTATTGGCTAAGGCAGATACCCTCATAACTATGTACCAGTGAGCATTAGATTATATCTGAACCAATATGAGCATGAATATAAACATGAGAAGATGCATATCTTTATGAGAAGACTGGGTTGGGAAGAGGGTATATTTGCATAAATATGTAGGCATCATCTGTGAGTGTGTACATTCTTGCATGAACTGGAGACTGAGAATGGCTCTGTGGCATTGTATCAGTGTGTCTGTAAATGTGTGTCACTGAATGTGAAGATGAGAGAATGTCTGTGATATCTACTGATAAATTGGACAGGTGGGGATCATGAGCATAAGACAGACTTTCTATAGACACCTTAGGTAGAATCTATGACATTGTACCAGTGTCTATAAATATGTGTCACTGTATAACTATGAGAGAATGTCTGTGGTATCTACTGATAAGTTGGACAGGTGGGGATCATGAGTATAAGACAGAATTACTGTGCACACCTTAGGCAGAATCTCAGGAGAATCTATCCTAAGGCTAGGGGAAATTCTAAGAAATGAGCCAGACATCTGTGCTCAATTAGAAAAATCTTCAGTAGAGGCCAGGGTGGGTAACCATAGATGAAGGTAGAGGAAAAAGTTGTTTCTATATCTTCCTCACTTGGGTCTAGAATCACAGTAGCTACATATAACAGGAAAAAACAGCACTCAATTTAATACATTTTCTACCAAATTTAAAGAAAAAAAGGAAAAATTGAGTTGGGATTTGTGCTTTCCAAGGTGTGGTGATGATTGTAATGGATGCATGTGGATGGATAAGCTTATACCCATCTGTCAAGCGATTTTTCGGCTAGCTCTTTCTTCAGGCTTTGACTCAAGACCACAAAGTTATTGTTGTTTATAAAGCTGGCTACTCTGTTGTCTCTTAACTGTTCAAGACTTCTCCACCATCATATATATACATATATATATACATATATATATATATATGGTGTCAAATGCCTGCGATCTTAGTAATTGGTAGGAAAGAGGATCAGGAGTTCAAGGTCTTTCTTGGCTCATAGTGAGTTTGAGTACACCCTAGACTATATGAGAATGTGTCTCCAAAAAAATCACAGAAAAACAAACACAGGCAAGGGCATGTTAGCATGTGCCTGTAATCTCAGCATTTGGGAGCAGTAGGTGGGAGGATCACTGCAAGTTTGAGGTCTGCCAGATCTATATAGTGAGTTCTGGACCAGCTAGGACTACATAGCAAGATTGTGTCTCAAAATAAGAGGAGAGAACATGATTCTAAAACAAAACCAAAAAAAATCAGAATAATTCTGCAAATGGCTTCCGTGGGAGTCTGAGTAAGAGTATTTTAATTCCATTTCTACTAAAACTGCTTTCTAAGGCTCATCTGAACCCTTGTTTTTTCCTTCCAAGATTTCATCGATTTCTCTGGCTCTGCACTCATGTAGTATTAATGGGACCCTGTGCTGGAAGATATTTTCTGTTGTCTCTCTGATTTAAGAGCAAGTTTTGCAAATAGAAATTCCAATTATTTCTGTGCTCACCTTTCTGTTTTGAGAGTGTTTTGTCCCCAAGTCTTTTAGTCGCCAGTGTCTGAGCTAAATCACTACTTTGAGAATACCCTGAAAGATGATGGATGATTCAGATTACTCTCGGGTTGATAAGAATCATGTCTGTTACTATTGGACAAAGGAACCTATTACATAAACTTAAAACATGTAAGGAGAGAATAGGAAACAAGAATTGTTGAAGTTAAAGGAGTGATGTTGGAAGATGAGAATATGGTGATATCTCTTAAGTTCATGAACATTTGGTGCAATGAGATCATGCCTTTGTTCTTTGTGTTATCTGAAGATAGGAGAACCATTAACAAACTGTAGCATCTGGTATTTGGGCTAAAGAATCCTTCATTTACTTAAGAGGCACTGAACACTCTGTTTATTGGACATTGTGGCAGGAGCAGGAGTAACAAGAAACAAGGCACAGTCTTTGCTACAGCAGGGCTTCAAGATTAGTAGGGAAGACAGACATGATAGAAATTTGCACAGGATGCTTGGAAGGCCAGAGTTTAGGTCGGGGAAAAGATGTCATCAGGTTCAGAACTGGGAATTGGAGATGATTTGTAATCAGAGAGGGGTCAAACTGGAAAGACTCCATGAAGAAAGAACTGACAGGGCTTGATGAATGACTGCGGTGGTTTTAGACGGTGGAGTTAAAGAAGGATGTTTGAGTTGGAGATACCTTAAAAAATGGAGGCACTGAAGACAGAAATAAGGAAGTTAGGAAGAGGCAACATGGAGTTAGGGGTTATTCAACATTCGTTCATCAAACATTTGCTGACCACCTACTAGACACCAGGTACCAGAAAAGGTGCTGATGTAGCAATGATAAACACAGCTTAATCTCAGCCCTGGTGGAACGAGAAGAGACAGACAATTAAGAACATGGTTGGTATGTAAATGAATTTTTTTAAAAAATTAAAAATCACACTTATAAGACAGTGCAAGCATGAGAGCTTATGTGAGTCTTGGAGGGGAAGTAGGCGAGACTTTGGTTGATTTTGGACCTCCTTATTGGGGACTGGGGGCAAAGCGAGGCAATGAGGATGTTCTGGTTAAGAGAACAGAATGTGTTTAAATATCTGACAGGTGGAACTCATGAAATGTTAGAAGACTTGAAAGGGCAAGGATTCTAGAAGGAACTGAAATTCAAGTTTTTCCAGTGGCTGAGAAATTATGGCTAGAGGAGTAGATTTAATTGGCTTCATAATTGTGGTGCAGCCGTGCAAAAGAGAGCTGAGAGGGGGTCAAGGGTTGGCTTTCACAGTACACTTATGCCGAAATTATATATGAAGGAAGAACAGATGAAGGAGAAAGAAAATATTGCAGCCAAAAGATTGGCAGTTATGAGGGGCAGTGCAAGTAGAATGGGATCTTGAGGCTTTTAGGAGAGCAGAGTTGGCTTTTGCTCACTCTGATGAGTGTTATCAAGTGCTATATTTAGACTTTTTTTTAGAAGGTATAAGAAAAAGTTACCTATTTAAGCTAAATGTTTAATTCTGGTATGCATCCATAGAGGAAGGGAAGCATGCAGAATGGTTCCAGTAACATTCCTGGTCATGGCAGAAGTGGCGGGATGGGTCTGTGCTCAGTGTTTGCAGAGTCATCTGAACAAAACATGTGTGTGTGTGGGGGGGGTGACAATGCATTTCACCTGGCTTGAGAGCCTGGCCATTTTCTAACAAACCTTAAGTCGAGTACCACACATCTAGTACATCATCTGCATCTCATTGTAGGACATAGCTTATGTCTATACAACAGCAAATAAATGGTGGGGGAAAGAAGAAACTCTGGCATAAGGGTGTGGGCTTCAGTTTGTCGACCAGATGGTGTGTTCTGTTGTTGAAAGGCCATATGTAATTGATATAGAAAGTGACAGACTAAAGCCAAAGCAGAGTAAGTATTTCTAAGATAAACACATCGGGGAACAAAGAAGAAGGTAGAACATGCCCTGAAAACCATATTAACATTCTGGCTTCTGGTTTTTGAGAGAGCAGGTAATATCCATGTATGGATAGGATGCAAAAAAGAAAGAAAGAAAAGAAAATTAAAAAGAAAAAGGATGCTGAGAATGGGCATCATACCACTGATATTTGTTTTGCTTGTGGAGCCCGGTTCTCACTCTGCTGGCTGGACCTCATGGTGATCTTCCTGCCTCAGCCTCTTGAGAGTTGTGATGATTGATTATTTTGTAAATTGACTTTCCCCTACTACACTGAGGTTTGAACATAGGACCCCATACATGTTAAGCAAGTGCTGTACCACTGAGTTTTATTCCTAGACCTCGGATGATGATGATTTTTGTTTGGTCCTTGTTTCTTATCCACCCCATTTCCTACTCCCTGCCCTGATCTTCTCTGTTCCCACTCTTCTCTTGCTTTCCACAACTGAATTACGTGGCATGGGGATCCACGGAAGTTACTTTTATCTTTAAAATCTTAACTTTAGGGTTGATGGGTTTCCTTCTCACTCCCACTCCCCTGCCCCAAGCTTCAATTCCCATATCAAAGCCCCAAAATTCTAACGTTGCTTAGCATTAGACAATATTCTCCCTGTATCTTTTGGAACGCTACATAGAATACAGGACTTTGATGGCAATACTAGATGTCTTAATAGAATGAACAGAAAATCTGGACCCCTTTCCAGGTCTTAAGACTGTATCAAGTCAGTGTGTGTAAGTGCTCATGTATGTGTGAGTACATGTGCCTCCATGGACCAGAGATGGGTAGCTGGAGGACAGCTCTCTAATGAAGAGCTGTTTCTTGTTTAATGTATGACTGAATTTATTAAGGGAGTCAATAAGAAAGAAGAATCTTACCTTAAGTAACCTGTGTCTAAGGAAGTGAGAATTAAAAAAAAAACAGTGATTATTTAGGTGAGTCAGAGAGGGTATTTTGAAAAATGGGATGCCGTCTGAAAGAAGAGTGGCCTGTGCCTGGCGTCCTGGATAGAAAATCATGTTTTTTAGGAAAGGGAACTAAGAGCACAAAGAGTCCAAGCCTATACAACACAAACGAAATGGAATTCAGGTGAAAATGGAATCAGTGTAGGCTGCCGATTTAGCTAACACAGGCCTCTTACAATCTCAAGTATGGAAGCCAGCCAAATTGTCCCTTCTTCTTGTGCTGTTTAGACATATATGCAATTTTGTGAGAGCTAGAATGTCATCATTAGAAGGTGAAGAGGGTCTCAGAGTTTCCTAAGCTAAAATGGCTTCCCACCCTCACAAAAGGGAAGCGCAGAGAAACTCAGAGGTAACCTCCTGCAGCAGGAAATGGGAACTTCATCCTGCTCTCTCTGCCAACCTCCTGTCTCTGTTTCCTCCCAGCAGATATCTCCATTCCAATCTCCCCTGCCACGTTGGCTCTCTCGCTGTCATGGCTCGACTGTTTGGAGAAAGTTGTACTAGCTGGACTTAGACAGACGGAACCTAGCCTAGTCATTAAATGGAATACATAGAAAGGAGCAAAACAAAGTGATTCTTCAAAACCCAATTACAATAACAAAGAGACATGTTTATTTTGACATGAAAAGAGTTTGTGTATGTGCACACACAAACACGCACACACGCAAATCAACTTTGTTTACTCAGACATGGCATAGACAAGACCAATATAGACATGGCCAAATCACTCCAAGTCATTCAGACCTAGAGTGGCCCAGAAATGTTAGTTCTAAGTGATTTGTAAGCGCTGGGCATTTGGGAAAGGGTGAGGAGAGAGGCTGCATAATTGCTTCAGTTTGCTGCTTCCCTTCGCATATGTCCATTATTGAGGATCAATTCCAATTTGAAAGGAGTCTTTAATTCCTTACAAATGAATAGGAAGTAAGTGAATGTTCAGTGTTTCCCCCCAAATTGCATCTCATAATATAAGAAAACAGTGGCAAGAAGCCATCAACAGATGGTGTTTTCATTAGTCAAAGATTTATTTTACAAAGCATTTTTCATATTAGTGAAGCAAGGTTGAAATTAGAATCATCTTGTCAACTCTGGAACTGTGCTGCTAGAACGGACTGGCATTCTGCAAATTGCTAGGGGGCCAGAGCAAACCAACCATTTGCCATAATTTTGTGATGGTAACTCAAGGCCTGTAGTCTAACCAGACCCTAAATTATGTGTTCAGCCCTAATTTTTGTTTTCCATAGCTTTATACAAGCCATGACTCTCAGTCCAGGGCCATAAATGAGGAATGCACAGCAGGGATCGTCATCCTGCTCTGCGGTATGAATTATTTATGATATATCAATTTCAAGGCCAGTGTTACAACAGGTCTCATATACTTGTTAAAAAAAAAACATTCTCCCAGTGGAATCACATTTTTGAATAGAAACACACTGCGGTGGGAAACATAGAATTTTAAATCATTTTTTTCTTCTCTGGGTTTATCAATCAAATGGGCTATTTATCAAATAGGTCAATATAATCATTTTTGATACGTGGGATTTCCATTGATCTGGGACTGTGAACTACTCTTTGAGAGGAAATGTTTGACTGGTCGACTCCATTAGTAATTTCCCCTTTCTGGTTTACACTAGGCCCTTTGATCAAACTGAAATCTATACTATTCCCTCTATGGCCGAACTTCGGGAGAGGAGTCTAGGCTTGCAGCCTGCTGATGTACTCTAACCGTGAATGCTTTAGCATCTACTTCCAAAGCCCTACTGAAACTCCTTTTACAAAGGTTACATGTGAGTTCTGATTCCCCAATCTAGCCCACCCCCACCTTTAAAATTAAATTCTCACATTTTTCTTGGTGTTTGCACGTTTGACAGTGATGAATCTTTTCCTGAAACATGTTTCTCCTGATTATCCTCTGAGCTTGGCCCAGACCTGCATTTGCAACTGCCTTGAATATTGTGGTATCTTCATAACCACTGTCCCTGCCTCCCAGGCTTTCCTGTTTTGCTCTGTTCCCCATATTGCTGCTAGGTTAATATCCTAAATGTAGCCACAATTATGTCATTTCCTTATTCAACAGCCCTGTGTAAACCCCAGTACTAAAACAAATAGGTACAAACCCATTTGTATAGTCAAGACCCTCAAAGCAGGACTTTATCCCACTCCCCCAGATGGGTCCTCATTATGTAGCATTGGTTGTCCTGGAACTTACTCTATAGCCCTGGCTAGCCTGGAACACACAGAGATCTGCATGTCTTTGTTTTCCAAGTGCTTGGACTAACGGTGTGTACAAACACACCCAGCAAAACAGGGCTTTGATCTCCATTTTAATCCTTGTACCCTGTGTTCTAGTCAAACTAAACTGTTTATTGGCCCCTGAATATATGAACAATATTATTTTGTCTTGAGAAAAAGAGTCTTAGTATGTTGTTCAGTACATAGTAACTGAACAGCAGTTCAAATTCCTAGGCTCAACTCTCCACCCAGCCTTGGCTATCTGAGTAGCTTTGGCTACAGATGCATGCTTTATTTTTGTTTTTGCTCATCTTATTCCTGATGCCCGAAACACCCTGTCTTCCACCATCTCTGTCTGTTAAAATCCTGCTTATCCTTCAAGATTCATCACTGCACCCTGACCACAGTAGATGCTCAATATGTTTTTGTTGTGGTAAATCTCTGAACTGTCATTTCTTCTTTTTCCCTTTGACACCTATTTTATTTAGTGATGATGTCTAATTCAGTGATTGCTGCCCTTCCCTTGTCCTTTTCCCCGCTTCTTCCTATTAAGAACACAGATTTAGATGGTAGAAGAATAAAAGAGAGCTGAGAGAGACCCCTCAAGAAATAAAGAAAGCAGAGGTAGCATGGGTGAGTTCCATAGAACTAAAGCTAAGGAAACCAAGAAAGATCTGTGTACTGTGGCTTTTCTTTCGTTATGATAAAGCACCAAGACCAAAGCAAACTTACAGAAGACAGAGTTTCTTTTGGTTTACAGTTCCAGAGGGGTAACTGTCCATTATGGTGGGGAAGCATGGAAGCAAGCAGTGGGCATGACGACAGGAGTAGGAAGCTGAGATATGATTCCTTCATCTGTTGAAAAGAAGCAAAGAGAATGAACTGGAAGTGGGGCAAGGCTATGAACTTTCAAAGCCCACCCCCAATAATACACTTCTTTCATCAAGACTACACCTCCTATACCCCTACAAACAGCACCAAAGTATTCAAATACCTGAGTCTATGGAGACTATTTCACATTTAAGCCATCATATTCTGACATGAAGGGAAACAAGAGTAAAGCTGGTCCTCAAAATTCCGTCTGAGAACAAGTGAAATCAGATTAGCCAGCCTAGCTATACATACATCTATATGAATATATCCTTTGTGACACGTTCAGAAAACAGTGCCAAGGTTTTTAATGAGTCACAGCTACTTCCTAGACAGAAAAAGATCCAAGAACACGAGCACCCTCTCTTTGTCTACATCCCTTTACTCAGTGTCCTCCTCATCCTCTCTTTCAATAGCATGAACTTTGAACAGCTAAAAATCATAGCAGCCATGGAGACAGCAATGAAACAATGAGCATGACCCAGGGAAAGAATACTACCAGAATGAGTGTCAGGAAATTGGGGTAATATATTTGGGACAGTTTTGATAGAGTATTGAGATGGTGTATAAAAGAGTAGTATATACTGAGACTGGTTCTGGAGGGAAGCAGCTACCAAAGCTAAAATTTGCAGATAGGGAAGAATGAATGTCCAAGTTCAATACAGAGAGACATAAGATTTTAGTTTTCACACAATGGATGGGAGATAGTAGCTTGTTCAACTGGAACTATGTTAGAGTTAAAGTACTGGCACAACTATGTTATGTTCAAAATATCTGCAAAGTGATTCTCACATGAACCTACATAAAGCTGTGTACCAGTAAGTGAGGGTAAATAGTAGATACTTTCCAGACAGAATCACTCTTTGTGCCTGAAACTCTTTGTGTATATGGAAAGAAAACTGTGAGATAAAAAGCTTGATTTTGGTGACGATCACATTTAAAGCACACTATATTTTTCTTGAAGAGGCCTCCCAATAAGTACATAATGTTATAAACAAAAATGCAAAACATTATAAAATGTAGATTCAGCACCGTGTACTGATTAGAAATCCAGATTTCAGTCCTAGCTTTTGCTACACACTTGGTTGATAGCTACAAAACACTTTACCCTCACTCTGTCACTCACTTTTTTCCTCATTAAAATGCTAGCATATCCTTCTTTGTGAGATTGCTATAGTACCAATACATACAAAATTGTCTGGCAAGAAGCAATCATTCAATCAATTATGAGGCCAGGGAAACAATTCCGTTGGTAAGCTGCTTGCTGTGCAAACATGAAGACTTGAGTGTGATCCTCAAGACCCATGGAGAAAATTTGGGTAGGGTGGTGTGAACTTGTAACCCCAGTGCTGGGGAGGCAGACACAGGCAGATTTCTGGGGTTCCATGACTAGCCAGCCTAGCCTGATTGGTGAGCACAAGGCAAATGAGTGTTCTTTCTTAAAAGGCAAGGTGGATGGCCCCTGATGAACAAAATTCCAAGTTGGCCCATGGTCTTCACAAGTGAGTACACACACACATTTATGTGCCCTCACACACATATGCACTCACACAAGCACGCACCTCTCATGCACACACACACACATACAAATTATAGTTTTCTTAGTCTATGAATAAAATGTTGGTATCACCACCTTATTTTCTTATGTTAACTGGACCTGATTAGAGAGCAAAAGGAAATGGCTATGAAATGGTTTGAAAAGTTAAATATAATATAAAATTATAAAAACTATAGGTTGCCTTAATGTCAGGAAATTCCTACAGTAGCCTACAAAGTCATGAATTCTACCTCCTCCCCAATCAGGGAACATTTACAATTCTTAGTCTATAGCAGACTTGGTAAATCTGTAAGATATGAATCTACTGAGCTGGTGGTGTTTTGCTCAGTAGTACAGCACTTTGTTAGCATGTGTGAGGCCTTCGGTTCTATATCCATGGAGAAGCACACGCCTACAGTCCTAGGACTTTATGGGCTGATGCAGGAGAGTCGTTGTAAGTATGAAGCAAACATGGTTTATAGAGTGAGGCTCTGTCCCACATTTGTGACCCCCCTCCCAAAGAGGCAGGGAACTGTCTTTTGACTTATTGATTTTCGTATTACATTGGTTCTCAAGTACATTGTTCTTTTTTCCCCTTTCTCCTGTTTCCCGCCGGCTTCATACCCTCTGTGATGGCAGCAAACTCTGGAGATGAACCTCACCAACCTGGTTAAGCGCAACAGCGAACTAGAAAATCAAATGGCCAAACTAATACAGATCTGCCAGCAGGTTGAGGTATGTAACAGTAATATTTGTAATTCTTTCGTTGGATCTGAATTGGATCGTCTTTGGAGGACTTCAATTTTGCCAGCCTGTAGCTCAGTAATTTGGGGCGAAGGACTGACTGGTAGTGTAGATGATCTCATGCCTTTAGGAATTTTATTCAAAGAAAGGGCACAGATATGGATGATTTTTAAAACTGGGTGATGCAGCAACAGATGAAGAATAACTCCCTTCTTTCCACACAGTTGATGGTACGAGAATCATATAGGAAGCGATTCCTCATCAAAATGGATGTTATCACTTAAAAAGTCAATCATTACTGGTCAATTTGGGAATCATGAATCCTTAGGGTAGGGCTCTATGTTCATTCAGTACGATGTTCTGATCATCACTGCTTATTTTCCCTTCATCCCACAGCCCTAGGACTAGCTATATCCTCACTCATTATCTTTTCACTTATTTTTGATTCCCTCTACCTAGTGTTTTTGTAGTCCACAAATAATGTCTATGATTAAATCGTCTGTGAATTATGAACTGCTGTATAAGTATGAGGTTTAAAACTATTATCAGCATTGAATATTAAAAGCTCTCAGAAGGGGAGTTCAGTGTTCCTTGGCATGGTAGAATAAAAGAAAGGTGTTATTCTTTCTTCTTTCTCTTAGAAGCATATACAAAACTCCACATCTATCATTTTGCTTTGTGTAGCTTTATAGAATAACTGATAATAATACTTAAAATCTAAATACAGACCAATAAAATATAGGATTTGTCATGGGCAGTGATTGGGTAATTTTTTTCCTGATTCTATATAGAGTCTTATAATCCACTCTTAATCTTACTTGTATGACAGATAAGTATCAGAGATCAAGTTTGTTTTGTTTTAAATGATAAAATAATTTTATCATGATCTCAGTCCGTGGTTCCTGTTTAAAACTAAAGAATATCTCCTAAGGCAATAAGTAATCCTACATCCCCCAACTGATTGGTATTCTTAAAGTTTTTGGCTTCTTCTAGTGTAGTGAACATACTTAAATGATGAACATACTCTAGTAATATAATCCCTGCTGGGCACTAATCTATGTAGAGTCCATGGGGTACTGGTTAAACTCACATGTGAAACTATAGAATGGGATGTTGTGGGTCTAGGGAGAAACATAAAGAAAAAGAGAAGGAGCATTGGAGTGTTGGAAAACTGAATTCTTGACTTGCCTCTTCTATGAACTAAGTGCTTGCATGAGGGTAAGTAGGTTAGGACCCCTGACAGTGTCCTTACCTATAAAATGTCAAGTTGAACTGACACCACACTTTTGGCTTCTTTCCAGATTTCACAAGTCATGGCTCTGTCAATGGTTACTTTCTTTTTATTTTGTTCTTTTTCTCTACTGTCTCACCCTTTCCAAGAAGGAAAAAAAAAACGAAGTAGAAAGTTGTTATTTCTGAGTAGTTTTCAACCAATCGGAATCCCTCTGTGTTCCATTCTTATCAATGCTTCTGATTATGCTGTCAGATTAGAATGTAAGAAATCTACAGTGTCGAGGGGACAAGAGAGGATTGTAAGCAGAAAATTGGATGAGGGATCCCTCAGTTTAGAATTTGCATGATTAACAGGGGAGTAACAGATAATAGTGAATAAAATATGAATAAAAAATAAAGCTGTCCTTGCATTCATTCTAATCAAAAGACTGTTAAGTACAGAGAAAGTAATAAGGAAAAAAGCAAAGTTGTAGTTTATCCCATTGCTCTTTCGTGTTAGAATCTCTTTTCCTGATCCCTGGGAAATTTATCATCCTGGCCAGCCTCGCCTAAGCATAGCTCTCTTCCAACCTTTCACAGGCCATTCTGGAAACCAGTTCTTTTTATTGTTTGCTCTGTTCTTTTGAAGTGGCAGCAGCAGGCCTCATAAAATAATCCACCATTGTGTTAGTAGGGGAAGATGCACTCTGGCCTTTGGATAACAGGTGAGTTTTCCTTTGGGTGCTGGGGCAAATGCTAGGCAAGTGTTTTATACCAGGGAGCAATATCACAGCCCAAGAAGTGGGCTGTGATACAAAGCTCCAAAGTAGCTTTCTGAAGTTAGCACTTGGAAGTTAACCTGTGCCTTGAGGAAGAAGTGCTAGCACTACCATGCGTAAGTAAAGTAAGTGGAAATCCCATGGTGATCCAGCAAAGCAGCTATTTAAATAGCACCCTTAGGGATGCTTGTTAAATCTCATTATATGAGCCACTGTCTGCTCTGGATACACAAAAGAGCAGCTTTTGCTACTAGCTTTTAATGTATGGCATCATGCTAGGTACAGGAAAATAGCTTAGGCATCCTATCTACACACAGAATGGCTCACACACTGTAAAATCCCCTCTGGTGTGGTTACACCTGTACAGGGGCTATAGTTAATGGAATAAAAACACTAACTGGGAACCAACAAAGAACAGTGAGACAATATAAGAGTGTTGAACATGATTCTGTAGTTTAGGAGTTAATAATGTATAGTCCGTTCAGTTCAGGATTCTCTCCTGAATGAAGTTAGGAAGGTGGTAACAAGGTGGCAGTGAGTCTGGCAGGAGTTCTGGGAAAGGGTTTGTGGGTGAATGTGATTAAAATCCATTGTATAAATTCTCAAAGCATTTGTATTTTTTAAGATCCTCTCCTGGACAGGGCCCCTCCAGGATGGTTTCTGGAGTCCATGGCTGTTCTTTATGACATCATCTTTTTCTGAAAGCTTAGAGATAGGCTCTTACCTTCCCCTTTAATAATAGGGTGCATGCAGAGTGCCTATTATACTCATTCAACACAGAGCCTGTATGTCCAAAAGGCTTCAGGACAAGCCCCAGGATTAATAATGCAGTAAAGAAGGGACTTGAGAGTTCAAAAACACTTGTAAGTACTTTACACAAAGAAATAAATAGTAGGATAATGCTAATTATGAGAGCCAGACACTGAATGGTGTCTGGTCCCCCCCCATTTTATCTCATCTAGATTTGTCTGTAGAGAATGACTACTATATTCACAGTGTAATTCAAGCACTTCGCATTGGGCAGTGGTGGAGGATGCCGGCTACAACGCTTTGGCAAGAACAGGAATAGGTTATATTCCTGCCAAACCTGTTCCCCTTCCTTATTGTTTGGGAGTGTTTTTTGTCACAGACCGACTTTTCATAAAGAGTCCATAAATACTGCCTCCCCATTCTAGTTGTCCTCTGTTCCCTATTCTCCTCGGAAAGTAAACAAAGCTGGACTCTTCCTATTATTACAGAGACAGACATTAAGATCACCGCAGGTTTATTAGATGAATTGTATGTATCTTACACTTGAGGCTCAGCTATTTGAATCCCAAAAATAGGTGGTTGAAAATCATTTCATTTGGTGCTGGAGAACACAGGAAAGAGGTAAACGCAGGCCCATAGCTCTCCTTTAATCTGGCTAAGGAAGAGCATGCTTTGACCTTGATACTCTGGCCACTTGAACTCTATATTTAGTTCTTTGTCCTGGCTCATCAAGAATCCTTTGTTTATTTTCCAAAGGAAATCTCTGTATAATGCATAGCTAAGGAAAATGTATACCAACAGATGGTTGCTTCCTTTTGGCTTCCAAGACGCCACAGTTTTGTGAATAATAGGCATTCCTGAAAATTTGCCAGGGAAGGAAAATAGTTAATGACGTTGTAATCAGTGCGTCAACAGTGTTTCTTGAGCATACACTATGTACTCGGTGTGCTGAAAGGTTTAGAGAATACAAAAGAAGCATGTGACGTGCAGCTGATGATCTCCAGGAACTTACTGACTGGCTAGGGAAAGCAGAGCCTCTAGCAAGGAAAGAAGAGCAGCGTGCAGTGTAGGGAGTACAAATGAAGGTAGCAGAGTCCGCTCTCCCTTTGTTTACTTTTGTTCAGAGCTTTCAGACCCTGAGCACATTACACAAACAAACAAACAAACAACACTTTCCTGAATATTTTGGGCGCCACTCTCTTTTATTCCTCTCCCAAACTTCTACAATACAAGGGCTAATACACCTCAGAAGCTCTGTGGGCAAGTTGATACCATCTGGCTCTTTTCAAGCCTTTCATAGGGCTAGACAGCACTGCCCTGTCCATGAGGAAGAAACAAAGGAGATGAAGAGACAGCCTCTGGGTAGAGTGGGAGGGGAGCCTCCCTTGCATCAAGAAATTTAAGCTTTATGTCTCTTACCAGTTCTTAGCTACAATTATTTTTGGATATCTTCTCTTTGGTCTTGAAAGTTTAGGTGGCATTGTGTTCTTCATCTCTGTTTCTGTTACTTAGGTGCTTGGTTTAGGGTGGGCAAGAGTATGTTTAACAGGAGTCTAAGCATTTCTTTGAGTGGAAAGAAAATGGATATTTTAAAGGAAATTAAGTTTTAAAAGCACTGCAATCATGGTTTCAGCTGAAATACATAAGGTGGTTGAGCTAGAATTAAGACTAGAATCTAAACCATTTGAGCTCACACACCGAGCACATAATAAAAATGAATGAGTAATTACAGTGAAGTGAGTCCAATCAGGGGAATTTCTTTTAAATTAGAAAATGCATTTTAGCTAAATGCCGAAGGAGGAAAAATAACCCTCAAGTGGTAGGCAACAGAGATATTAATGAAGGTGAAAATGTCAGCTCTCAGGGGAAAAGTGGTACTCTATGCTCTGGGTGTATAACGATAAATAGAAAATGGTTCCTGCCTCCAAGGAACTTGCAGATTGGCCGAGAAGCTGTCAGACAAAGTGGCAAATCGAATGCGAAGGAATCCTTTTTGTAATGAAGACAAATGCAAGATGACAGGCTGGCTGGCACGGAGGAAGAAACATCTAGATGTGCCTGGGGGACTTAGAAAAGAATGCAGTATGGAAATGAAAGTGGAGTTATCTTCAAAGTGAATAAACTTTTGCCAACAAAAATGAGATAAATGATTTAAGGGGCTGCATGCAGGACTATAAAGCGGTGATCAGCATAGAGATATTGAGGGGACTAGAAGAAATTTGATTCCACCAAATCTATGATTTGAGAACCATTGCAAGAGGCAAGTCTGGAGAAATAGCTTAGACCCAGAAAATGAAGGACTTTGCATACCATGGGCAGATAAACTCCAGACTTTATTCTAAGGAGTCTAAGGATCTACAGAATGACTTTAAGCAGATGACTAGCTTGCTAAAAATCTGTGCTTAGAAAAATCATCAAGATGGTAAATGGAGCAGGTGTTACAGGTCATAACCGAAGACAAAAAGACTACATCGATTTTTACTGATACTGGGAAAGTCTCTTGCCATACCACCTTGAATCTGCAGATCTCATTTGATACAGGGAAAAGTGAAGGGCCTTGTGGAGTAAGTGACAGTAAGCTTAGGGAGGAAGGGATAAAATTAAAATGTTTCTATAAGGTAGAGTTATGTAACTTGGTGATGCTATGAGTGACTGTGTATAAGGGAGTACTAGGATAATCCACTGATTTATTTCTTCCTTGACTGAATGAACACATCAATTGCTTTTAATTGAATGAGGAAATACAGGAGTTATTTTTTAGACATTGGTGGTTTGCTGTGCTTAGATTAGAAAGTCAGATAGGAAATGCCTGGGAAGCAGCAGCTGGCTGGATATGGGATATCAGGAGAGAAGAGAAAAGCCATCAGAGATAGAGACTCAAAATGTCAAGGAAAAAGAAACCTTCACTGTGTGGAAGATTTAACAGAATCCACTGTTACAGATACATCAAAGAAGACACTAATGGCCTTTGAGAGAGAAAGGAGTATACAGAGAAGAGGATGACGGATAGATTCAGAGAGGTCAAGGAGAAAGCAAACTATTAGGAAATGCAACCTGTAAGAAGCTTGATCATGATAATGAAGGAAGAAATGGGCAGGCAGTTATTATCCTTTTGCATGCAGAGTAATTGGATGCATACACATATGCAATCTTTTAGCTGTTCATTGTTCTTTTTCTGTGCAATAACAATAGGAATCAATAGATCAACTGCCTTCATCCATGCATGTTCCACTTCCCTTCCCTACGGCATCCAGTCACTCTTCCCACACAGGACTATCTTGCCCATGCCCAGCTCCAAAGCCTTGAGTTTTACAACTTGCTTCTCTTAGAAATGGTTGTGTAGGTTCTGGATTGCAGGATGCTATGGTAGCTTAGGAGCTGAATAGACTGTAGTTTGACAGCAGCATAATGTTAGGACAGATAGCTTGTCTGAGCCTCAGCTTCATCATCTATACAACTTGTATTGATGCCTTGAAAGGTAGGGTAATTCATATAAAGCACCCACAACTGTGCCTGGTATAAGGCCAAAGCTCCATAGTGGATAGCGGGAGGAAGAGGAAGAGAGAGATGGAGCAGGGAGAGAAGTAGGTAGGAGCAATTGTCAACAGTAGTAATCACCTTAGAGTGCCACATATACTGTTAGAGATTCCTCGCCTTGACCTTAGGAGGTGCAGAGAAGTATTTGTCACTATCTATGAGGCACAGGAGAAGGTCGACCATTGCAAAATGCTTACAATCAATTTCAAGCTCAGCAAGTATATGCAAGAGCTTCCCTTGGGAGGACATAGCAGTAATCAAATTCTAACACCTAAAACCTGGGTATCTCAGGCCCATGGCTCTTTTAATAAGCTGCAAGTAACGTTTGCACTAACATTTTATGCTCAGTGAACAGACACTTTTCAGCTTTTATCTGGTAGGTGAAAGTTCACTGTCATTCTACCCAGAATAACTAAAGGATTCTTTCCATTGATACTTAAATAAACTTGTCTATTACCCTGTACAAATTCCTCTAGATTACTGACTCTAAGGAAAGGCAAAAGAAAGTTTTAGAGAAGAACACACACTTTCAGCTTCAGTAGTTGAAAAGGACAGGGAGTTCTTTGGGATTTAGTGTTTGTTAGAGAAAATGTTCAGCGAGTATTTTTATAAAAGAAAAGCATACTTGATAGCTCCCAAGAAGAGGGACTTAGGGCTACCAGTGCCTTGTGAGAATGAAATACCCATTTTGAAATCACTGTGGAATTATAGGTGGAGAAAATAGTTTCCACGAACAATGGAAAATAAGTGCATACTGACCTAGTCGGTCTATTCAGCAGTGACTAATTCAGAGTATTACATTCAATCTTATTAAGTATATAGCAATTGACATTTAATACAGATGGAGAATCTAAATCTATTGTGCAATCTGAAGTGTGGGCACAACCTATTTTTATAGTACAAAAGAAAACACTTTATAATTTTCAGACACATAATGCATTCAATCCTTCTTCAAAACTACTTTGTGACAATTCTTGAAATATTGGAGTAAAATAACATTTTTGAGCAAGTTAACTGTTACAGTGGAAATATTTAGAGGGTATGGATATATGATGACGTTTAAGAATAAGATGAATTCACATTAATATTATTTCCCCACTCCCATATCTATTGGACAGGTAAGATTTCAAGTGTGGTCATGCCATCTTAGTCAAAATGATCCATATGGGCATACATTCTCATTCTGTTCTAATATACTCCTTTGATATGACAAACTTCATATTGTGGCTCCATTTCCAATTTGCTTACTGTCCTCTTCTATTTCCCATTACTCAGTAACAAAATACCAGAGCTCACTAGATGACTAGAAGACCCTTCCTGCTTGCTTAACTCTTTGTAGTTTGCCCTAATTCTCCATTTTCTGTTACAACACTAGCAATTCAGCTAAAGACCTAGGCAACCTGTCTTGTACCCTTGAATACCTCTAGCTCTTCTTATATCATCTCAACCTAAAGGGAAAAATTACTTTGACCTAAAATGAAAACAACCATCATGCACACACAGCTGTTGAGACATCCTTTTTGTTTTTTTAATCTCCATCTTTCAAGAGAAGTCTAGCTGCATGGCATGCTTAGCAGGGACTGAGAGGAGAATCACATTTGAATAATTTATTCTTGGCATTGTGCTAGAGGAATTCTTGTTTGCATTCTCAGTGTTTGAGAGAACCTTGTAATAGAGCAGGTGTTATCCTCTTTTTCAACAATGAACCCAAGGGTCAGAGGAATGAGATGCCTTACTCAAGGTTACATGCACAGTAAGCCAAGATGCAGTTCTAAATCTCCATCCAGCTCCAAAGCTTTGGCTCACTGCACTGTCCCGTGCAGCGTAGAGAGTTGTTTGTTCCTTGGTCACTGAGTCATAGAAGGAGATAGCCCTGAAAAGCCCACTTTTTTCTTCACTAAGTCTCTGAATCCCTAGAAGAATAGATTGTTTGGGGACTTGGCATTCCTTAGCCTAAACCTCCCATGCATGTACATAGTCTTGCCTTTCTTGGCCAATTGTTGGCAGCCCATGGTAGGCCCCCGTATCCTAAGAGCCTGTCTTGGGGGAGGAAAGAGAAGGAGAATGAAGTAGGCCTCATGATCAAACTCTTATTGGGGCCATGTGCGTACTGGAAATACTGTAATCAGCTCTAGGTATTAGCACTGTCCCACCTATAGTCAGTCAGTTTACTACAGGGCCTGGGCTTACTTGCTGAAAATGCCTGACAATGTCCTTCTTCTAAAGGCTGGGCATCGCGACAGCGCAAGGTAAAAGAAGTGTCTTTGAGATACAAGTTTTCTAAACAATTTCAAAGAGTTTGGCAGTAAAGAGGTATTGCCTCAAGTACACTTAATAGTCCCACATTTTGAAAACAGACTCTGAGAACACACTGTCACAGTGAAAGCATTTCATTAGATCGCCTCTGCAAAAGTGAAAGCATTTTGTGTGTGTATCAGTGGCGAACTCTTGTTCTTTGTTGGAATGAGAACTGAAAAGAGCATGTACACTCAGGACGTTAGCTACTTCCTTCTTCAGCACAGAAAGGCATTCCTGCATCTCAGCCCACATGGCAGTTGAGCAGTATTTGGACATGCTGTCCCTGTTGTGGTCATCTCTCTAAGAGCATATGTCTCAATACCCTTGCATGGAGCTGCTCCTGCTTACCTTACAGATAACTGTCTGCATGTTCACCTTTTAGAGGGACAAGGGCTGTTGTAAAGAAGATATACGTGGAAAGAAGGCAATTGGCCAGAGATGTTTGTGTTTAAACTGGGTCATGGGTATTGCTTTGACCTCTGTATTTTTTTCCCTGTAAAGGGTTCTTTCAATTCATTGTTTCAGTTCTTTGGGGTCTTCTCCATATAAGAAGAAAAATGGCAACAATAGCAGAGAACTTGGTATTTCGTTTCTTCTAAACTATTTTCTCTCCTGTGTGGAACTTGCCCCCCACCATAATCCCTCATTCTTTTCCACATACCAAGCCAATTTCACCTTCTCCTACATAATATCAAAGGCCCCAAATGGTTTTGGAATAATCGTAAGCCTGTAAAATTTTAGCTCAAAGATTTCATTGTAACAATTGGAGTCCATGTTGTGTAGAACCACACTGTTCCACCCTTTGCTCTTCAAATGCAATCTGTGTATAAGTAATCACACTTTGGCATGGGACATCTGAGTGTCCAAAGATGTCTTAGTAGTAAAATCTCAGATCCAAGGACAATGACTGTCTCAGGACATGAAGTGACAGGACTAGGCAGGGAAGGCTAACAATGGTAGATGTAGAGAAGAAATGTGTAAAGGGAGAGGAAACAAAGCAAGGCGTTCATTTACTTTCTACTGAACATACCACAAAGTTCTTGCCAAGTTTCTGGGGGTGGGGTGTTCTAGCATCTGAAGAGCCTTGCATCTTTAAGCCCTCTGGGGGCTCTTCTGGGTTTCTGATTGCTGCCTGGTCACCAGCCAAGAGCTCCAACCCAATTCAGGATTCGATTGGCTTTCTAATGGGATGGAATTTACCTTGTTTTTGAAAGCCTAGATTGGATGCTGATATTTAGAAGCAAACATCTGATATCACAGATGAGTAGGCAAATTGCATACTGTCTATTTGCCAGAGAATAGAATTAAGTACCTGCATGCTTTCACACTCCATTTCTGTCAAAAACAGGATATTGGCAGCAAACCACCTGAAAAGAGCCCACTGACTTACAATGAGTATTGCCAAGTTCCATGCTAACCTAGTGACACATTAGGCTGGAAGGTAAAGACAAATGATGCTCTCGGGGGATGGATATGGGGGGTGTTGATAATTTTATGATCTTTTATTTTTTAAGACAGGGTCTCACTACATAACCCAGGTTATCCTGGAGCTCCCAATGTAGCTCGGGCTGGCCTCAATGTCCCAGAAATCCTCCTGTCTTAGTCTTGCAAGTGCTGGAATAACAAGACTGAGCCACCACTTTGTCCTTTGTATTTAAAAGAATCAAGTTCTCTTCCAGTGACTCAATAACACTTCAACCACTTTTCTTCTCTATGAACTTTTATCAAAAAACATTCATTAAGCTCCATTGTGTATTTAGCATTGTGCTAAGTACTACTGGGGATTGTAACAGGTATCTTAAGTCATGGTGCTCATCTTTAAAGACTTTATAGTCTAATTAGCAGAGCCTACAATATAAAACAACAGTGAGCACTAAAAACAGGAGTTCATGCCAGAGCAGGATGGAGAAAGGCTAACATTCTTATTCCCATCACCAGTAGATAACACATATTAATATTTAATATGCACTAGGTAGTGTGCTAAGTGCTTTCCATGTATTATTTCATTTAATCATCTCAAATGCCTCTGAGATCAGCACTTTTATTATCCTTAGTTTTCATATGAGAAATATCAGATGAGATAAGGGACTTGCTCAAGGAGAGCAATAAAAGATGAGACTAGAGGTATATGGAGGAACCTGGTCTCAAAGGATTGTAAAATCATATTAAGAAGTTTGGAATTTCCCCTAAGGTCAGAGAGAAGCCAACTGATATTTAGCATGAAGCTATTTAAAGCATGGAACTAATGTGCGGGGGGAGGGGGGTTAAGTTATTCTATGTTACTACCGGGTTAAGAATTCTGCAGGAGGAATAGGGATACATCTCAGTGATGGAGTGCTTGCTTCGCATGCATAAGACCATGAATTCAATCCTGGTATTGTGTAACACAAATAATAACAAAACAGAGAAAGATAGTGGGGTTCAACCTGAAGATCAGAAAAGTAAAGCAGCCAAGTCACTAGAGATCTCTTACCTCTATGAAATCTTCAGACTGAAAGAGAGCGAGTTCCTGTCTCCTCCCGCCTTATATTCCTCTCTAGTGCTGTGATTAAAGGTGTGCACCACCACCGCCCCTATGGCTAACTAGTGTGGCTGCTAGGATTAAAGGTGTGTGCCACCACTGCCTGGCCTGTATGGTGGACTAGTGTGGCTGTTTTGTGTTCTGATCTTCAGACAAGCTCTATTTATTAAAACACAAATGAAATATCACTACCGTACTGGGTTGTGGAAGGATGTACCATGGAGATAAAAAAACTGGAGCAGACTAGTTGGGGAATGCTGTGTTTGACTGCTTGGCACATGATACCTTCAGTACACATTTCTTGAATGGGTAGAATAATTTAACAGAGATGTTTTGTAAGATTTAGTGAGGTAATAATTAGAAAGGACAGAGAAAGGACTGAATTGGAGCTATCCTTGGTAATTGAAGTGTATGGAATGTGATGATTCATTGAATGTACAGACAAGAGAAAAGAGACACTTCAGAACAATGAACGCCAGTGTTTTGAGGAGTTAATCACGTGGCCCTTCATTCGTTACATTTAAGGACATTAGGGAAGATTTAGATATTATGGGAAGGAGATGAGTTCAACTTTGGAAACACAGTTTATAGTGCCCATTTTTAGATAAACAAAAATTCCAGTAAGTAACTATAAGAGTCCAGATTTTAGGAGAGATTTAGTATGGAAATATAGATAAGGCAAAATAAGGATCTTTTTCAATGTAATAGAATTGTTCTCAAATTGGATTTGTTGGGCTGCAGATGGCTCAGTAGTTAAGAGCACTTGCTGCTCTTGCAGAGGACCAGAGTTCAATTCCCAGCAATCATGTTGCGGGGCTCAGAACTACCTGTAACCCCAACTCCAAGGCATCCAATGCCCTCTTCTGACTTCCATGAGTATCTACATGCACAGGCATGCACACATACACCTAATTTTAAAAATCTTTTTAAAAATTGGATTGTGCTAATAGCTGCATATTTCTTTAAACTTACCCAAAGCCATTGGATTGTTGACTTAAAATGTATTGATTGTATGCAATGTAATTTAAACCTCAATAAAAATAGACAAGAAACTAGCATATAGTGACAATTGCCATAGAAATAGATGAGATCAGGCTGGCCATGGTGACATGCACTTGCAATCCCAGCCACTTAACTAAAGACTGTTGGGGGAATATTGAAAGCATGAGGTCAATCTGGGTAATTTAGTGATACATTGTCTCAAAATAAAGTAAAAAAAAGGTGTAGTGCTGTCATGGATTGCTTGCCTAGTATGTGAAAACCTTAGATCAATCCTTAACACAGGAGAAATGAAAAGTAAAACCAACCACCCATACCAAAACAAGGCAAAAATCCCAACTATAAAAACACCAAAAATCAAGTCTGCAATAATGCTGGCATTCTAAAAATACTGGTGTTTATGATGTGGATGTGTGTGGGAGTTGGAATACCAGGAAGGAAACTAAGACTGGAGTCATGGAAGCTGTGGGAAGACAGCATTTCTAGAAGTACGTGGGTTTTCAGTTTTTGTAATGATATGAAAAACAAGTGTCTTCAAATGCCAGTGGAAGTTAACTAATTGTCAGAGACGGGGGAGGGAGAGGGAGAGAGGGAGAGAGGGAGAGGGAGAGAGAGAGAGAGAGAGAGAGAGA